>ATSW01007249.1:0-18966 GCA_000444245.1 Botryllus schlosseri
ACTCAGCGCTGGAGCGTGGAAATACTGCGTCATACAGCTAGGGAAAATGATGTAATATGACAGTGCACCTTGTAAAGAGTACGCTTTTTTAATTGACAACTTGGTAGTTGCCTGTGCGTCACAGGAAAATGTGGTTTGACGTGCGTGACACGTGCATCTACTCTGCGGTCGGGAGAGCTGAATGACCTAACAATTAATACTGATTAACGGGCGGGGTTTACGCTCAGTTTAGTTTGATTCGTTGATTTCTGAGCAATAGTGTTTGTGAATTGCAGCCGAGTACTGAAAATATGACAACTAAGTGAATAATCTCTCACTTTCGTCAACATATCTGTGATACGTCAATTTCTGCAACGATGCAATATCCGATAAGCCATGACAACAAATATTGGCGCACTACGCCATACCGATATCTATCGATTCAAGTTCATGAAACCGTAGGTAGACGATACTTCGGGTCGCGCATGCTACGTTGGTGGAGCTGAGCGTTAGATTCCTGTCCTAGTAACTTTTACCGTGCGATTCCGAATCCTCGAATACCAGCATGAGTAACGCATTCGAGAATCACGTGCAGTTCGCCACGACATTGCATCATGCTTCATGCACAAGACGCAATACACGGCCACCAGAGTCATTAGTCGTAACGATATGTAGTTCGAATTGAAAGCTTGCTATAGGATGTCTAATCGAAACAGTATACCATTGATCTTGAACTGTTGTTTTAGCGTGACAGTATTACATTTCTCAGGTTTTTGTTTGCAAGGTCAGCGTTTGTCGTATTTGTAGCAAGTCAAATTTATTGTCATCATGAGGATTGTTGTAGTTTTCAGATCTGAGAGCCTGGTATCATAACTGGTAAGAATCAAGTAGGCTACTTTAGTTACAAAGTACTATGCGAACTGGTGACGCGTTGGCGCGCTGTTACATATCGCACTGTCGCCACATCTCGTCATTTCAGCGTGCTCACTGGTCGATACCCAAATTTCACGCCTGCCCAAATTTCAAGCCGGTCAACACCGAAAAAAGCTACAATTGATTAGAATAGTATTCGATGTATTCCTATTCGGTTTATATAGGTTGGGAATTTACGGGCATGCCTTGAACTCTACTCCATTGAAGCAATCCGCGTCAACGACATCGCATTTCAGATGTCGCAATGACCTGATTACGTCATTTCAATAATAGGAATTTATTTGGTGACGTCATTATTTTTTTCGACTACCTCCAATAGCCGAGTGGTAAAATGTGGGCGTTATGTAAAATGTACGTTTCGACCATGTCAGTTTTGTGGCTTGTTATCGTGGATGTTCGATCTCCTGATATCTTGCCATTTTAATTGTCAGATATACCACTTGTTCTGTATCGGACTCACTGACAGTAGACGAATGTACCTTCTACCTCTCAGTATATGACTGTCGCGGTGATCATATTATCTTACTAACCGATGCCTGTTGTGCATTGATCAGATTTTATCTGATACTGGATATCTTCCGACATTTCACTGCCGATGTGGTGCTCTTTTCCGCGCCAATTCGGTGAGAATACACTGTCGATGTTAAAAATTTCAATACAGAGCATGCTGGCCGATTGTCAGGAAATTTTGATCACGCCCCTAGCCGGAAATCAGACAAAGTGCAAATAATTCGACATGATGTATAAGTACGTACGTGCAATAAGCATTCGTCGAATTGAAGTCAAAATGCTGGTAGTTGGACTGTTTCAGTAAGCTTTAATATTGTGGTTTTGTCCTATAACTGATAACCGACCGACGAAGTGTTATATGTTGGTATCTTGAAGCCAGCCAGGCCGCATGTAATTGTTCTATGTTCAGTAGGGCTGTTCAAAAATAACTTTTTTTCGGGACTCCAGCCAATAAGTCATTAAATTGTCATGTTACCCTAAAAAAACGCTGTGCACCAAATTTGGTTCAATTCTAACAAGTATAAGGCTCCGCTGATCCAATTAAAAAATTTAATTTATACAGAAAAATTGAAAATAAAATTTTTCAAATTTTTATGTCAACCCCATGAAATTGTTGAGGTGTCTTCAGAGACGATGCAAAAAAAATTGACTCAATTCGAACTAGTAGAAGTGGAGTTATTGAAGTTTTTCATTGATAATCCTCGGATTATCCACAAATCAAGGATAGTCCTAGAATTATCAAGGAAAAATTCTTAGAACTCCGCTTCTACTAGTTGGAATTGAGTCAAATTTGGTACTCGTGTCTCAAGTCTTTGAACACTGTCAGTGAATTGCGTACATATAATGGCAGGATATTTGCAATTTGTATGCGATAGTTTATGCAGTCCTGATGCTCGCCCTTCTTTAAGTTTAGATTTAGTGCAGGGATATTTCTGTGGGGGATATTGTCTTTTCAAAGTTTGCTATCATTCGGAATACAATCGGATCCTGATAAAAGTATAATAATAGTCGTTCAATAGCAATGTGTATTGAGTTGAGTAAGCCTAATTGTCATGGTGACCGAATGCACGGCCCGCAAATAAACTGATGCTTGCTGTCGAAACCACGTTATAAAGTATTCTGATATAAGCCAAGCCGAGGTGCTTTACTCTCGATTCTTCTGCCTTTATTAATGGACTGCAACCAGGGTGGAAAGTCGAAGCTGCATTTTGTCTCGCAAGCAGGGGCTACTGTACAAAGTTCCTGTATATGTACAGGTACATCTCGCTGCAGTGTAATATCTGCCACTACGTCATCCTATAAATAGGTCACACAATCCTGTACTTTACTCTCTGGCCAAATTGCAGTCCAGTCCAGTGTTTTATAACGTTCCATATTCCGGGCGGCTTCCTCTGACTGTTACAAGTAAGCGGGATGCATCGATTTATAAAAAGCAGATCACTGACCGAGAGTAAATAATGTTGTGCTGAAGCTTTTATAATGACGGCTGTACAATGTGCTGTGCATGTGTGTAGGCTATTTCACTACTCTCGCAATGTATGCAGTAAGTGCGTGTTCACAACATGAATCAATATAATATTTATTGGTAGGCTATCATTCTATTTGTGCACCTTGTAAACATGGATTTTGACGATATAGATATGTAAAACAGTAGATTACAGATATATCCCTTAAACTACATATTCTTAAATATTGGGTACTTGACGCCGCAGTAATCACGCATTGTCAGTGAGCGGGCATGAGGTTCAACTTTTGTTAAATTTTCAGACTAGCGATGATGGTCTGTAATGCCGCCCGACAGAAAATATAAATATCTGTCTCTCATTTTTATCTCGGTTTTTAATCTATCTGTTTCAGATAATAACTGTCCCTGTGTCATGGTAGATTAAAGCTTCGAACATGGAAGAATCCCCGCAAATAAACCAGCAATTGGTGGTCAACGTGACTGCAAACATACTAAACGACAGAGATGACACGCCTCCAGAATATGACGATCAGCAGCAGACTGACAATACGACAAGCTTACCAACGCAGAAGGAAAATGCGTCGCCCGATGCGCCAATGGCAAACGCGAACTACTTGCCAAATTCGTCTAGTGACGTCGTTATAGCGAATGAATCAGCAATCGAGGTCGCTGCGACAATTGCCCAGGCGCCTAGCGAAACGGTATTGCCGAGTGCCTCCACCGAAAATGTAGCGAAGCTGCAAAATGGGCCTGGCCGTGGCGCGCAGAAAGGACCAGACTCGTCCATCGAAACGATTGGCAGCGGACACGATTCCTCAAATGAGAATGTAGCCTCACAGCCACCTCAACAAGCCGGTAACGGTTATCTCGCCCAGGAACGACTCATTTGGCCTCCTGGATCTCGCAAGTGGTTATTTTCGTATCGCTTTATTGGAGCTTTTGAAATAATTCTGGGATTGTACTTCGCCGTCTTCGGGATAGTTTCGATTATTGTAGTGAATCCCGAAGGAAAATACTATATCGCAGGATATGGAGGCGTCAGTGGACTAGGCGCACTGCTGCTGTTATCGGGAATCATTAAACTTTGCAGATCGCCAAGTAACAACATCCTTAACATATTACTTAGCTTTCTTGGATTTTTGATAGGCGGAGGAGTTGCCGTCTACAGTATATTGATGATACCCAGCATCAAGTCTAATATCGTGAACTATAATGAGTACGAAAACTTCTTCACGCCTATGATTACTGTGGCAGCTGTCACATGCGTCGTAGCAGCGTTGCTTTGCTTCATGCATGTTGTATGCTACGTGAGAGGAAGGCGCTATCCTCTGCAGCAAGTTCACGTAATCGTGTACACGAATGTCCATACCGGCGAAAGGTTTTTCGAGCGTGTGGTGCCGAAAAAGGTGGAGAGAAGACGCGTGGATTCGTTTAACGATAACATGACCGAGGTGGCTTACCCTGCCAGGTCGCAGACCCTGCCGCATCAAAAGCAACACGCTATACCGATGTCAAACATAGGAAGAAGCGTGTCTATGAAGACGATTGAAAACCAGTACGTTGAGAGGCAGAACCGGGAGCTGCCACAGCAATTTTTCACGGTGCAGAGACAGCCGCATACAATGCAGCAGTACCGTCAGCAAGACATGCAGTACGCACAATCCGAATTCAGTATACCGCCAACACAAACGACGTATCGTAAAGACGTCGAAACACATCGGCCTTACGCGCAAACAGAGTTTGCTAATACACGAGCGATGACCGACATCAATTACCCACAAAAATCGGCACTGAAATCGGGAGGTTACGCTCAATCCGATGTCGGACAACCCCGTGCTATGACGGATGTAGATTACCCACAGCCTTTATCTACTCAAGCCATCATCGAAAACCAACGCGCCGCTACGGAAGTCGATTACCGACCACAAAGAACGATCCCAGCCCAACAGTACACTCAATCCGAAGTCAGGTTCCGAACCATGTCCGACATGAACTACCGTACGCAATTAGAACAGCCACGCGCGATGACGGAGGTGAATCATCAGCAGCCAAGGGCAGTACAAAGCGTGCAGGTATCTCAACCTCACGTGAGACCGACTTATGCCGTGTCAGAGACCAGCTACAATCAACAAATGCCAAATCAGCCGTCAGCGTCTCCAGAATATCGCCCGCGCGCTGTGACTACGGGCGTTAATTACTCCCAATCGAGTACACTGCCACGACAACAATTCCCTCAACCTGGTCGGGGCGTATCTGAGCGCACAATGCACCCGCAGTCTACACCCACTCATCAATATGTACAGTCGGTACCTGGACAGCCATCTACTATTGCCAGGTATCCGCAACCTTCACCAGATCATAACTACCAAGTCAATGTTTCTCAAGCCGGTACTCTGCAACAACCAGCAGACCCTGGATATGATGACAGGTTGCCAAGGACGATTCACCCGCAAGCCGAAATGGGATATAAGACCGCACCTACTCGGGGTCAATATGAACACGCGCCTTCTGAAGCTGGGATGTCGTTCGCCCCGTCAGATGCTGGGTACCCAGTAAATCAATCCGGTAGAATTTCGCCACGGGTTGCATTGGCGAGGAGACAGATGGAAATACAAGCAAGACAGCAACAAGAAGCGATGCAAAGGCGGTTCGTCGCAGAAGGAGGTAATCCGCATGCGAATCAGCGTTATATAGTTCAGACGCGACCTCATCGTTGACGCGGCGCACACTGTACATTGTGTACAATCCTGAAGATATCTTCAATGCCAAAGCATCGGCCGGATGCGAAATCGAAGCGGATTGGTTCGAAAGTCATTCTCTTGCACGATTTGCCTTCAAGCCATGATATATATGATTCGTTTGTATTCCAAATACCTGTCAGTAGTCAGTAGTTTCTTGATTAGTATAATAGCTCTTGAATAATGTAACGGTTACGCGTTAATACAAGCTTGGGAAAACCCGAGTTGGAAAACGGTGTTTCGAAGTTATAACCGTCAAACCTGGTAAGGCGATTGATTCTGAATGACATTTTGTAAGCTGACTATATGCATTATTGCGGTGTTCTCGACAAATTCACAGTGTTTTCACATCCTTTCTGGTTCAATTATTATACAATGAAATATGTATATTCCGTCCAAGCCAGTTATAGCTGCCCAAACGACGATTCTAATGCAGCTTTTTGACAGCACATTATTCCTGAATTCACTTCGTTTATCGCGCATTTCCATTGATCAACTAAACCAGTGGTTCCCAACCTTTTTCGTCTCGCGCCCCCCTTGGCCCATATTATATCTAAAATTCCCCCCTATGAAAAAGTTGCCTGTGACTAAAAAAATGTGCTTTTTAACGCGCAACTATTTGTTGACTGAGCAATTAATGGCCAAACATATTCAGATATGTCTGAACTATGGCGAATGCGGACCGCACTAAACTTTGATAAAGTACAGTCAAATTTGATCTGTTTTTGACCGGTCGGGTAGCCGCTGACGAAAAATAAATCACCAAGTCCGCTTTCTATGGACTTGAGTTGAATCAATGAATTTGGTACGGTATGTTTTTCACGTTAGCTCATATGTTGGCTTGAAAAGTTAAACAATTTCACTAGCGGCCTTGTGCTGAATTCGGGTTGACGTTATCCTGCTTAGTAGCAATTTGGTGGAGAGACTGTCGCGGACCCAACGAAATCGTCTCGTCGGCCTCACTTTATCAGGGGGTGTAATAGCTACGGAAGGCATCTAAACATACACCTAGCTTGAAATCCGCCAAAGAAACATACAATTGTGAAGAACTAACTTAACAGTTCTATACCATAAAAATCGAAAAACCTTGTGAACCCAGTGTATCTTCCGATACAATGCCAAAGCCAGATTTCACCTAAAAAAATTAAGCCAGATTCTCCCCTAAAAATTTCAAAATTCCCCCCAAGGTGAGGAATCCCCCCCTGTTGGGAACCACTGAACTAAACCAAAAAATTCTATTCAATTATCCTGTTTTACATTTACTTTGAACGACATAATATTCTATGCCTAATGAACTACTCAGGTAATGCAACGCATACATTCTTTGACATCTGCGGACATTATTATTGATTACGGTTTGCAAAATCTTCTGTCGTATAACACAGCCATTCTGGATTATGGATAGCTGCATGTTTGGCGAGTTGTTGGTCTCCTCGTTATTGTTATGTCATTGCTCAAATGAACTTCGTTAGATTATCCGTATTCTTTCTATTGTGTTTACAGCCAGTCGTTTTGTTTTGTCAATGACGAAAGCATAACAGTTAAATGATTTATAAGTGGCTAATAAGTGGCTATAGACTGGAATGTAATAGATAGGGGACATGAAGATGGAAGTGCTGGCAAATTCCCTGTTATATCAGGCTAAGTGGCTATAGTCTGGATTAGAATGTGTAAGAGACACGAAGATGAAAAGAGCTGGAAAGTTAGCTGTTATATGAGGCTTCAGTCACGGACTAAGTAATAATGAACTGCATACGTGTCTCTACTCTCATAGAGGTTGAAGTCGCTTCATAAAACAGGTTGTTCGCAACCCCTCGGTTAATTCCATTTGTGCCAATAAATACAAGGCGACTTACTGCAAATAGGCTGCGGATGCAGTTAATGGTTCAGCAGATACAATGAAGGACTGGCTAGGCTACATGTTAATACATTAACGACCAACCGAAGATACAGTACAGATCCTATAAGGAGGATGGTATATCGTGAGATCCGATTATTTGACACGATTTGTCCATGTCGCTTTGCCACTACTAGACAATGTGCTTACAAAGTCCACCGCTACCAACGGCGGGGTCAAACTCCTGCTTGTACTTGTTTGGTGACGACACACGACGGGAATTTAACATCATATGTAGGCTGATGCAGGAGTTCTTGGGGTCTGTGGTCTAGTTTTTAAGCGGACCATGACAGTTCAGTGCTGAACTGCAACTATATATTTATGCATTGTCATGTCTTTATATTTGACTAATGTATTTTTGTGCTATTTTAAGTGCACTACCAATGGTCACGATAGCCACACCGATGAGATGGAAACGCTGATATAATATATAAAATAGGTAAATCATGCCTTGTCGAGGACTGGGCAAATGTGATGACCTTCTTTAGTCATCGGCTTTCCATGTTCCGCAGTAGTCCACGCAAAGTAGATACCGGCGCTAAAAATGCTTGAGAACCCCTGGTGTAATGTGTCGTTGATTACCTCTACCTGCAGCGTGCGCTGCGTCTCAATGAGGTGTATTACCCAAACTACTAGTTATGTACCATCATCTTAATTTGACGAAGAATTTAAGTTCAAAATTACTCGACTTCCCATGTATCGCCGTTCTCAACTGACCGACGTATGGTGAAATGTAGGTGAGCGCGCTACTGAGACAGATTAACAATCCGGTTTCAAAATTGAGTACAAAAGAATAAACGGAAGAATTATAACTGCACATTGTTCAGTGCAATAAGAAATCAGACGAAGTGGTGATCGAAATTGTTTCCTAGCCAGACTGAAGCTATTCGCTAGATCTGAATTACCGTTACGTACTATAGTTATGAGCATCGGAGCGGAGTCGGAGCGGAGTTTTACCGATTTTGTGACAGTCGGAGCGGAGTCGGGGTTTACTATAGATATTTTTTCGGATAATTTCAGAGTATTGTAACTTTTGTCTCCGATATCTTTGGATAGCTCTGACCAGAATACACTCTTGATTATGATAACAAACCAAAACACAGACAGTTGACACCTTGTAAAGTTGTAACATGACGGGTAACATGCAAAAATGATTGCCAAGTGCATAAAAATCAGCCACCTGCACTGCAATTGGGGACTGGATTGTAGACAATACTATGAGGCCAACCCTATTATCACATTAATTTAGTAAAACACACCAAGTGTGCCATGCTTGCCACTATTTCGGATACTTGACGAGATTCATCGGAGTATCTCGGAGTCTGGGATTGAACTATTCGGAGTCGGAGGGAGTTTTCCTCAGAGACTAAAGTTGTCGGAGGGATTCGGAGTCTCGACAACATTATCCGCTCATCACTGTTACGTACGTTCTGTAAACTGGGACAAAACTGCCTGTGACATGGGCCCAAAGACTACAGTGTAAGCCCGGATAAAATATCTCTTTCGCTTGTGCAATCCCACCAGATGGCATATAGACCATTTTCCATGAAACCAGCTACAGCTAGAAAAGTTCCGGCTCCGTCACCCCGACCTGTCCGGTTATTCATCGCCAACTCATGGGTAATGATGACAGACTGACAGAGTGTATAAGAATCGTATTACTTTCTTTAATCCTCAGCCATCCTTCATTTACCATTTATAGTGCGCTACTCCCGAATACAAGTGCCAAACGCATCGACGCGCTTGCTGCTGTAGTTCGGGTGTATACTGTATAGCCTACTGAAAAACAGCAAACATGTGCGACTGTGTGTTAGCGATGTTGTGAACCTCTCAAAGTTTCAGGTTCGTGTGAACGCGAACCTTTTTGAAAGGTTCTGTGTGAATGCGAACGTGAAACTCATGACGTCACGTGACATCATATTGCTAATCCAACCCTGCATTTCAGTGATGTGATAGCCTATATCAGGGATCGGGAACCTTTTTTGTAAGAAGAGCCATATTGGCCATATTTTTCAACTTTAACTCCCAAAGAGCCATACACAGCTTTTCCGTCCCAACTGAAAATACGTGACGTCATGGTAGCACTAATTCGAACTCACTACATTGGATTCGTAATGTGCGCGACAGTTTCTTTGTGAAAACTTGTACCAATCATGCTGGTTGCCTTATTTAAGCATGAGAAACTCGAATTACGAGAAAGTAGATTTGTCGTGATGCTCCTTTTAAATGCGAGAACCCACGATCAGTGATTTCATGCGTACGTTCATTTCGCGCCGTAGATCAGGAACACAATGTGTATTTGAAAACTGCGTTTTGATATGGTCGTCGCCTTGTCTGCTATTCTCTTAGATCACTCAACGTATCGTGCAGTCCAAGATTTCAAGTCGGGTACTTCGAATTTGCGAGTGATATTGGTCGCCTGCACGACAGTATCTTAAATTTGAGGATTTTGAAAAGAGGGGACCCGAGACCCTAAACCTGACGACTGCATTGTCATTACATCTCAACCACATGTTTATATTGCTACGAGAGTAATTATTCTGGCCGTGATTAAAGTTTACTCACAAGTTGCTGCAATATTGATCAATTCGTTACAAAAATACATATTTGTCAAAGATCTGATACCCAAAAGAGTCATACATGGCTCGCGAGCCATAGGTTCCCGACCACCGGTCTATATCAATGTACACGATACCTAGCGGCGAAACGGGCCACATAATGTCACAATGCTGAACAGGGATATCTAGATATCCCTGATGCTGAAATACATATTGACGTTTCAAACGTTGCCAAATGTATCAACTGGGACAATCAAATAATTTAATAATCGCATAAAATCAATATATTCCGTCGCTTTGTCAACAATTTACGCCCTACCGGTCCATGCCAGACCGGATAATGTATTCGGTGTCTGTGTATTGCTACGTAATTGATATTGATCAGTGTATAAAACGGGTTTCTATACCTGCTTCTATACGTGCGGATATATTCCAATAACAAGTTATACAGCAGTAGCCAATATCCCAATCGCACGGATTTGGATTTTATGATACAATAAACATATGAAATCAAGATTAACCCCGTACGCCTGCTAGATTTGTTTACTTCAGACAACGATATCAATTTCATTGATTGGTTGAACATTGAACAAGCATCATTCGCTGACTACACATGTAAAGTATTTCGCTCTGGATGCTGTGTGATTGCGGGTCAAGCTTACAGCAGAGAGTCAGTCACTAAATATTCACAAACAGAAAGCTGGATATTTCGAGCAAAATTTTGTAACAATAAAGCAAGTAAAATTTTTGAGATTGTCAAGTTGCATGCTCGTTTAGTTGTTGATTTTTTCATGCTGCCAGTGACATGCATAGAGTGGTCTGCAGTTGAAATGCAAGAAATTCCAACCGAAGATGGTATAATGAAGTGAAAATGGTAATATATGAAATAGGTTCACAGTGCAGAACGTACCACGGTTCGTTTGTGAATGTGAACCTCTAAATTTCGGAGGTTCACTCACAGAACGCGAACGTGAACCTCACGTTCACACCATGTTCACACACAGTAGGAATGCATTCCTACTGTGTGTACTTCGGTAGAATGTTATGGGCGAAGGAATAGCACTTGAAAAAATTTCTACTCTAAACAAGATGCGATGAAATTGGTATTGGGCTATTGTTGAATCGTGTATGTGTTTTCGAGGTAACTTGATTGACATACGCAATATGCGCTGTCCGCTAGCTGACGACATACATCAAAGATGTTCGCAAAATATTCAACACTGACGGTCGCCAGAGATCAATTACTCCTTGTTTCAAATTCAGCCTGTGGAAGCCGAACCATTAAATCGGATGTCCAACATCCTATCGGGTAATAATGCACACAAACTCCAATTTGGTGGAATCCTATCATGAGAGTTTCGCCAAGACCACCGGTCGTGTCCATAATGCTGGTTGGTTGTACCTCACGTGTCGTATTCACTGTCTCCACTCCTATCCGTTTCACGGCGTGAAGCTGAGGCTGTATCTCCGTGTGTCAAAATCCCATCAACTTGTTACCAATCTTGTTTACATTCCCCCGTTCTAATTCACGTTTACCTCCGTCAAACGGTGCTGGTTCAAAGAGCTATGGTTCGCGCTGAGCTTGAAAAAAATGGATGACGATTTATAGAATATATCCTTATCGACGCGAACCTTAGTAAACGCGGACTACTTCTCGGTAAAATTGTCTTATTCGTGCAGTATGTGTTGGGCCTATTGGTATATATTTAGAAGTATATCTACCATTTTCCAACAAGTTGTAATCAAGGCATGGGTCTTTTTCCCATGCAATAATTTTCCGGCGTTCATAAAGTCATAAAGTTATTTGGGCAATGAACCAGGGAGACTGGTTCACACTTGTCATGGGTCCACGGAGAATTATTATACTGGGTTAGGCTCAGACGGTCAAGTTAAATGTCAGCCTAGCTAACTTCAATGATTTTCATATTGTGTCAACAAAATTTCCTGTATGACTCGAATAACTTGCAAACTAACTTGTATTATAGGAACTCCATTATAGCAAACTCCAAGACTTGCCACATGTTAATAATTAAATCGTTTCTGATGTGGACTTGTGTTACTCCAACAGCCTGAGCCTGATGTAATGCATTGGATTCACTTTTAAGGAATTGCATACCATTTCTACCGTAATATAGCTTCCTAGTTCTTTAACAGATGTTCAATGGATTCCTGAAATCGGCGATAAAATCCTAGCTTGTGTTTGGACGCAGTTTATACCCGGTAATTTGGGGCATGGCGATAACAAAGATTTCCAACTAATCCAATTCACTACCTGTCTCAGCGGCGACAGGGTAATTTCAAATGATGTTTCGCGCCATTCACAGAGTGCATACCGCGTGACGTAAGTATGGGAACAGGAACGGTGCGTGACGGGGATAAATTCGGGATGTGCTAATGATCCATAACTCAAAAACTATCTGCGTGGTTTGAACGAGATCGGGCTAATAGCTGGATTTTCGCATACCAAACAGGAAAGCGTGGTGCGATTTGCCGATTACGTACATTCCTCGGTAGTGAGCGTTTACACGCGACGAAGACCATCCCAGTATAAACACAATCGTTTTTCATCAGTTTTGGATACGTCACTGTTGTTTTGCGTCACAGGAGTGGTCACTGAATTTGTAAGCTTGACATGATTGCTATGTGACAATTTTCGGAGGTCCAGTGGTGGTACGGAGTATAATCGCCGGATCTATACGTACGGCAGCCTAACCGACATTCACAACTCACAAACTCCTTTCCAGTTTGGGAAAGATTAGAATTTTTTTCAACCTGTTTTACTGGAAACGCTAATAATCTCGATACCCATTGCTTAACAGACATTCTCACGGATCCTGGCGACAGACAACACCCATCGCGAGGGATTATAGCTCAGATATAGCAGACATTGAAGATCACAGACTTCAAGGGAAGCCATGGTCGGACGATTTAGCGTCAAAATATCTCACGTGCCTGTCATGAATTTCGACGTATGGTCATACATTTCGACGTGTGCGGCTGTATTTACCAGAATTCAACGAATTTAACATTTTCAAACACTAATTTTTTATTTTAAATCACACACGAATCCATGAACAACTTCCACAATGTCCAAAATTCATTCACAGCCTCCGCGAAAATTGGAGTTTCATGTCGAATCCAAAACGAATTGCAAATAAATTGTAAATCCAAATCTGTCGCAGCTCTTCAAATACAGTTTCTGCACATCAAATTCCGTATTCATCTGAAGTAGGCCTACCGACCGGACGTGTTACGAGCTCGACCATAAGTTTGAATGAAACGTCAAGAATAATAGCACTAGAGTCGTTGAATTGTATGAATGACAAGTCGTGGTGATAACATACTCATCAGATTACCACCCCATTCCTATAATGATTACTCCTGGCTATACATCAAATTACACACGTATGAAATAACTTCAAAATGAATATAGCAAAACCAAACGGTCACCTTTCCTAGAGTAAGATACCTAAGGTCAAGGATATAAGATTAAATTGTAATTAACAATAAACAATTGTGTTGTCTATCAATCCATATAAATTACAACGATCGACATATTAATCGAAATATCTGTAGCAACATCCATTTAAATTAATTGCCGTTTTCACGTTTGGTACTCACATGTGTTAATGCTCTATTCTTAGTTCACTGTTTCGTGCTTGAGAGGTGCGTGTGACTAATGAACCGAACATTAAAGCTGAACGGGTAAAGTTCTGTTTACGGTGACATTACATGTGACACTGGGTAATCAGATCTCCTGACGTTGTGGATTTCCTTATATAGTATAAAAGAGCACCCTTGCCTATTCATGTGATTGCGCTGTAGGTTGGTTCAATACATGATAATACGTGATATTTATCATATACTAAGCACATGAAGAAACCAAAGATAACTTTGACAATTCATCTTAACATATTCTCGGGTTCGAACCCTATTTCTTGCAGATACCATTGAATGTACATCCCTTCAGTACACGATTAAATCAATAATATATTCATATTGAAATGAACCCTAATGTTATCGGCTATATTGCAATACGAATATACTATTATACTATTAAATTCTATTTGTTGAGTAAATCATAGTCGGCATTCTCTGCCAGTTGCTGACGATTACACCTGACGAGTGTCAGCCGGAAATATTCGGTTTTCTATTTTACAATGGATGTACTATTCAATCGTATTTGATGCCTACACCTTACTTGTTCATAATTTATATAATTCACCACGAAACCTTTGGCGTTGGTACCAGCGCAGATAAGACTGCACAATACCAACTTGTGAACATACGCTTCCATAAATCAAAGACGAAATGTGTTTATATTTTAGGTGAAGAATAAGCAAATTATATCAATTTATTGCATCTGCTCGACTAAAGCAATGTCAGTAGTTATAATAAAAACACTGTTTCCTGACGTTTATGCCCACGGAAACTCAGACACGCCATCAATGTACACAATAAACTATAAACATTGCCCTATTATGATGATGAAATCATATGAGGTTTCCTGTGAGTTTATCATATCGACTTGTTCCATCTGGCGAAGTTGCAAAATTGACGATATCAAATTTTGATGTTAGAAACTTCAAGTACAAAATAGACTCTTCACCTCGGTAATAAATAACATGAAAACGCAGACGCTTTTGCCCATCCGAGCTTTTGTTCACAAAACAGCAAAACCACTCGATGTCAGTTTCTTTATGCTTCACATGATATATCCGTTATTTGTCTTCTTCGATATCACCTTGCTTCAGTATGGTTTAGGGATATACGCGCATGAAAGCTCGGGTGAAGCCACGAAAATACGGGGGATTTGATTGCAGTCTGGAGCTGAATATGTTTTCAAGAATTGCGAAACGAATACGTGATAGGGCATTTTTGTTACGAAAGACCGTGTTACTAGTGTAAAAGCAGAGTTACTTACATCAGACGGATATAATATGCGAAAGGGTGGAAACGACTATACTCTGTTTGTATTTCTATTCATCTATAACCTTGTAGGTAGGTATTTTAATCTAACGCTTACAGTAGCTGCTTGCATGTTCATTGTTCAGTATACCCGTGGCATTATGTGACAGTAGCTCTGCTACCGTACCCTGCAATATTACAAAGAGAATAAATTAATTGATCACAAACCAGTCGCACGGTACACAGATTACGGAGGTGTTGATAAAAGCAGTGAGATCAACGTAATAGTAATAATAATCATGAAAGTTGTAATAAGGTAATCCCTTATAATTTGTTTTACCGACAAACATTGTGGACTATTGTTAGCGTCCCACATAGTCATATGGGGTTATCCTTTATCTATCGCGGATTTATCAGTCGCGTATAAGTAAAGCGTTTTAGTTACACTTAAACAAAATGACACATATCATTCAATTATGTAATTATGTATTAGTGTTTGTTGTATGCGTAGCACAGCCGAGCGCGAGTGATTGCTGATCGACATGGATCTATCTATACTCTAATACAGTCGATTTGGAAATTATGGTAAGATTTCGTATAGGACTGCGATCGGTTATTTAATCAAATCGGTGTTAGAAGAAGTATTTTCAGGAGTTGCCATAAATTGTCATGTTAATTTTTATCGACTATTGTCGGGATTAGGATTGGATATTTATTTCATTGTGCGTTATAATTAAACTGATATTTCAAGTTCATACATCATTCTAGCAGCACAAATTAAGCGCTGTATCAACCAAATGTACGTTGAGCAAGGTTTGAATAGCTGCGATCAGATGTGACATTTTAATTTAATTTCGAACTTGACACACAAATTCGAGTCTAAAGCAGAATCCAGGCCAGGCGGTGTCTAAAATTTGTCCAAATCCCATTGTCATATCTACTAGAGGAACAACGTTATCGAAGTGGGTAATGTTGAAAATAGTGATCGATAAATCTAGAACATGCAGTCACATAGCACCGAAAGATTGATTCATCTCAGTTAGCCGATCCATCTAAAGTAGTAAAGAACTATATATACACATGGATCGATTCTACATCTAAACTGACCCAAATACACTTTTATCAAGTGGCCCGAAGTGACGTCATGGGTACAATGTGAGGTCACAAAAGTTAATGATCTGTAAATGTTCGACAGACGACTGGCGTGCTCATATACATTAAGCATTGGAATCATAGTAGTGAAAGACACAAAAATGATTTCGGAAATACTAATAATTATATCATATCCAAATATTATTCAGGATTATCTTCAGAGAAGGCCAGTCTTATTGACAGTAATTTCAATGTAACAACTTATAATATTTGCGAGTAATGTCGTGTTGAAGATGAATATGGTTTACCGAATTATTTAATCCATTTATCCTACATCGTAGTATGCAACATACATTTGGGTTGTTCGTCATTATTCGCCCCTACAAGTGTGTTTGTCGCCCACCGATCAATATGAAACAGGCTTACTTGAATAATATATTACTTTTATTGTGGGCTGGTCGTATAAGCTCAGTTAAGTATAGGGGCCTAATCGTTAATCCGGCCTTGTCTAGCAACAAGCCCATAGTTTTTTAAACATAGATTGCTGAAGCGGGAAACAAATTCGTACTGCTGTATACAGACCTCTAAAATAATTCTATGTATACATGAGTTAGGTCACGCATATCAATAGACGCTCTCGGATATTTTTGTCCATGATGACAAAAAAACATCACATTACCCGACAGCAATTTTCATCTGTTGGCCACATCTCAGGTATCGATTGCATTTTTGTGAACTTTTTGGTTTAGTAATCAAGTCAGAGTGCCCTGAAGAATGGATGGAGCAGAATTCTCGCTGCTATTACCTTTCGATTGGCCAACGGCCGGATACATCATGGGCAGATGCACAATCCCATTGCGAGAGGATGGGTTCGAACCTGGTAACGATTAATGCTGCTGGCGAGAACGTGAGTAACTCTTATATGATCTCAGCTATAGCACGCATAAAAATCGATATTGTAACTATTGCTGTTTGTTACTGTCTTAAATTCCTTTGAAACTATCACATGTTATCAGGTCCGAATAAAACATAACATATTTGTAGAAGTAACATACCTATTATTATTTATTTATTTGAAAAATGAAAGAGAGCGGTGCCTATCACCGTTACCTATTGTGCGGAACGACATTATTCAAATATTATATGCTTGCAATTCGAATGAAGCGATTGCAACTAAGCACGAATTCGACCACATATTTCAAAATGCTTAGTTCTGTCAGTAGGTCAACGAGGCGAAAACACGGCGTATGAACGTTCTGTGAAATTCGTGCGAGGGGCAGAAATAGGCCTAACATGTTTTATGGTAAACTATTGTGACATCGCGTGCGTCTGAGATTTAAAGGTAAAAAGTAGTAGTACTCGCATCATTAGGTCTCGGGGATTTTAGGTATGGAGAATATGCGTACATCAACTGGAATAATTTTATAAATGTGACAATGACTCCTGCTTTGAATTTACTTAGATTGTCAACGACTTTGTGATTCGTAAATACATAATGAAATCGCCATTCGCAAATGTTTTCCTTTTTACATCCGCGAACAATGGCCTACTTTGAGAAACGAAACTCTGATGGTATACACACAAATTAACCTTCCTGTGTTGCTAAGAAGATCGATTTTTGAAATGTAAATGTTTGTCGAATGCAAGCATGAAACTCAACGTCTCAAGCTACATATTTAGGCAGTGGTCAGGAACGTTTCAAACAACGTTTGATCTATGCTACTTCTCGTAATTGGATGAATCAAAAGCGCTGTCCTTATCTGGGTGACATGGTTGACTATTTTGATACCTGACACGCAAATGAATTGAACCTATTTCATCGCGCGCCATGTCATCTTCAGTTGGTGTCTTCGTTACGTAATCTTTGTCGCCTAATCATATGATGCCAAACACGATCTGCCGGAGGATGGACAACATAGTATCTATTATAATAACTGCCTGTAAAACAACATCGTCCTCGTGCGTAGTAAATCGTGTATCAGTCATTTGCGGAGGATGCTGAATCGTGATATTGCATTGAACTAGCGAAAATATTTCATTTATCGTTTCCCCTAGTGGTGATTATTGTTATCGTATCGCTGTTTCAGAACTATAGGCTACTGATGTGGAGTAAAAATAATAGCGCAAAGGTATGAATAAGCCGTCTATAACATGATAAATATATATTTACTCAACTTGGTGAAGTGAAACAGCCAACGAATGCCGTTTTCGATTACATAACTTAGTAGCAACAATTTCATCCTTTGTGTGAAGAGCAGGGATGCCAAACTTTGCCCTTGACAGGGTGTGTCGCACCACCATTGTAAATCTTCACATTCCTGACAGAGTTGAGATTTATGCTACCTTCGAAATAAGCCGTTTCACAACCTAATGCTATAACCAAGAATGAAGTTACATATTTCAATAATTACAGCCAGGTCAATAAGGCCAGTCGTTTGCCACAATAGATCCACTGGCGGACCGCAATTTGGGTAATAGGGACCTCTGGTATCTAGCGAGAGGCACACTATAACTCTCCACTCTCAGTGTATAAATAAGCAACCTACTTGTACTTAGTGCAAATTGATAGTGAGTGACTGAAACTCTTACGTGTTTCATATCTTCTTTTGTCATTACTGCTCAGCAAGTCCTATACTATTTCATTTTTGCACGATATTAGGATTACCATACGTCCTCTTCTAATGGAATTAGTTCTATTTTTCGATTTTTTTGAAGGGTCCTCGGAGGACGGCCACATGTCCTATTTTTTGGGAACTTTTCCTCTATTTTGAAAACTTTGCTTCAATTTAGGTTAAAATTCGACTGGGATATGGGAAATCAGTACTGAAGCATCGTTCCGGCGGGTATTTTGACAGTTGAACCATAGTGTCCTATATGGTGTCTGAG
>ATSW01007250.1:0-27081 GCA_000444245.1 Botryllus schlosseri
GTCAAAAAAGAGGACAAATCCTCTTAAAAGAGGACGTATGGTAAGCCTAATCTTAATAGCGTTTTGGATAAAGATTAAAGTCATTTCTAATTAATGAAAAAATGTGACGCTGATTATCTGGAAATTAGTCAATATCGTTGATATAGCCTCGTTACATATGGTGATGTAATTCGCTTTGTCCGTCCCTGCCTTCTACATCGAAATCGGATGACAGAGAGAACTGGTAATTGCAATTATTATGCAACACTCTGGCACGTCCTAGCGGCTAAATTTATAGCTGATCTTGTTCAATTCGTGACCGGCAGATGGCGTATAGATGCAGCTGACAACTTCGGCCAATTTCTCCATAATATCGCCATGTTGTGACTTGTGACCCAGGTACAAGATTTCGAGGGTTTGCAGGGTAAAAGAACCTACTAAGGCAGTGGTTACCAACCGGGGAGGTTAATTCTTCACTAGTGGGATATTTTTTAATATTTGGGAGGAAATCTGGCTTCAGGACTGTAAAGTGATAAAACTGTAAAGTATGAAAGATGTCCCTTTTTCCTGATTTCGAGCTCGATATATGCTTAAATACTATCTGAAATCTTCCTTTTCGTGTAAAATCCCCCGCACCCGATGTTATTTGAAACTAGCTCAGGTGTAATGAAAGTGCGGATTGCGAGACGGTTTTGTTCGGCCCGCAACACCGTCACGGCCAAATTGCTCGCGAAGCAGCAAAATCATAGTGAATCCATCTCAGCAAATCTGTTATTGATCGCGACCAAAAAACATGCCAAATTTACAGTGATGATTCCGTAACCGAAAGGGAAGACCTATTTTCTTCTAGTACACTTATCTACTAGACAATAGTAGCCTACACCGAGTGTTAAATAATTGTGACAGGAGTGGTCTGTGGTACCTTAATAATCTCTCATGCGGTCCTCATTAAAAATAGTTTGGGTATCTCTGTCTTGTCGTTTAGTCTACAGATGCTTGCGCGGGAACGATGACCTTTTATAGTCACCCTATTGATATTTCGTAGGGGGAATTTAAGCTCAAACATCGGCCGAAGGGTTCACGGGGTGAAAAAGGTTGGGAAACACTGTACTAAGCTTTTTGCGAGTGCGAACCCCTGAATTTTCAAGGACTGCATATATAACATGAAAGTGAATAGAAAGTTCGCATTCGCGCCATCACTGACTAAAAAACTTTTGCTATACTACGGAGGCTGCAGCCCTACACAGCACATTATTGCACATCCCCCGAACTATCTAACCCAGCGGTTCTCAACCTTTTTGTCATCGCGGACCAGCTTTGAACAGTCACGGACCTCCGCGGACCCCCCTCCCCAGTTTTAGTTCAAATTTAGCTCTACTACCGTGCAACCGCCATCTGTCTTGTGCAAATATTACCTTAATGCTAGTGAGAAACAGCAACAAAATGACCTATTTATGACACTACTTATGTTGAAATTGGGACGACGTTTATTAATTCAAAGCTGCTTATGTTGCTTAATTTTTTGAAAGACACTCCCGTGTCTCGAAAATCCGCGCAGTCGATTTGACATGAACAAGTGCCGAAAATCCATTAATTTCCACAAAGATACATGGTAACGAATACAATAATAACGCGTAACGCTTCCAACTACACCTTTGGGTCTGATTATCGATTACTAACCTACGGATAGATACGCAACTCCCGTCGTGACGCTCGGGCAGGCAGTTACACGTATTGCTGAGCAATCTATAAACGCAGCATAATTGGTAGTGTTACAGCTAGTGACCCGAGAGCTGAAATTAGAAGAAACTGCTCTTAATCGAGAGCTTGTCACACTGATTCCGAAAATACAAATTAAAATCTTGTCAGGGTAATGAAACCACCTCAAAACAGCCCTCAAAGTCTGAAAATCGGCATTGTTCCAACAATGGCACCGCCGCAACACGATGCATATAACAATAGCCAATTTCGTCAATCGATTGTTCGGAACAATTCCGATTTTCAGATCTTGAGGGCTATATTTTGACGTGGTTCCATTTAGCGTTGGGACCCCGGGAAATCCCGATCCCAGGATCCCGGGATTTGAAGCAATCCCGATCCCGGGATTGATCCCAATGAAATCCCGGGATTTGTAAGCAACATTTTCCAAGGCTTACGTAGCGCCATATCTCTTATTTTGGTAATAAAGCAATGTCACAAACTCTGCTGACTGTCTAAAACAATTCACAATTACTTGATATTAAAGTCAACTATGTCATAACAATGAACTACACAATCACTTCCGTCGTAGTCTACGAATCGTAGCAGCGTAACTGAGTATCGGAAAGTCACAAGGACGATGCTGTGGAGGTGAAATACAGGTCGAATAATAGCGAATTTCGAAGATGTCAATGCGAAGGGAAAATAACATGTTTGGCAAAACTGTTTGTTTTATAAATCTACATAAAAAGCCAAATGCAACTTGCGTCAAGACGTTTTGAGAGCTTCAGTGTCTAGCACAAAGGGACTGATAACGCATTTACGGTCCGTACAAATGATAGTAATTAAACCAAGCATGATTCAATCGGACAAGTGAAAGAAAGATCAGCCAAAAATGAAAATGAGGAAGATCGATTCCTATAAAATAAATCGCATAAGTCTCGCCTCGATGAACTTCTTAACCAGTTAACTGCTGTGGACGGGTTAACATTTATTCAATTACCCAAAGTGAGCGAATTGGTCGGGCCTTCAAGCTTATGGCTATGACTTGTCAAGATGTCACAAACGGGTCCGTGACTTGGTAATCGAGCACAGCAAATAAATCCGTAAGTGTGTGGAAGAAGATCTTATGGCAATGAAACGCAACATTGGACGTTTTTGGATCACGTTTGACGAATCAATTTCTACACGAAACAGGCGGTAGCTACATGAATTTATACGCTCATTATCCGGGTGGTCTTCGGTCGCTGGGTTTCATACGTATTCACGGGAGCATGTTTCTGCGTCAATACTATAAGCAATAAATGTTGTGTGTGTAGCTTGTATGTGAATTTTACTACTTTGTTAATCCCGGGATTGAGAAGCGCAAATCCCGGGAAATCCCGATCCCGGGATTTCAAATTTGATCCCGAAGTCCCAACCCTAGTTCCATTTCCCCGACAAGATTTTAATTTGTATTTTCGGAATCAGTGCGACAGTAGCTCTCGATTAAGACCAGTTTCTTCTAATTTCAGCCCTCGGGTCGCAAGCTATAACACCACCAATTATGCTGCTTTTAGATTGCTCAGCAATAAGTGTAACTGCATGCCGTAGCGTAACGACGGGAGTTGCGTATCTATCCGTAAATTAGTAATCTATAGTCTGATCGCAACATGCATGGCACCATATATCATAATCATTATTTTAGTATTGATGTAACGTCCTGCAGTGGCGTAGCACTGGTAGCAGCATAGGCTGCCGACCATGACTTTTGTTGAAAATGCCGCCCAAATTTTGAAATAGTTTCAATCTATTCAATTGTAGTTACCGGAAATCTTGTGTTCACTAAAAAAAGGTCATCACTTCGCCTCGACTCCCGCACTGTAATCCACCTTTCCCAGTACTTCTGCAGTGTTGACTGAAAAAAAGCCATCACCTCAAATCTTGCCGCTCCCTATCAGCCTGCCCCCACCCCCCACCCATGGCGCAGAGCCATATTCGCCAAGTGGCTGCTACGTCACTGCGTCCAGCCTAGTCATTTCTATGTAGCAGCTCATCTTGAAGGTTATCTGGAATAGCGGTTAAGTAGGCTATACCACAGAAGAAAATGTTTTTTTTGCAAGCGAAACTTCTCCGAAACCCAGACAAAGCATCTCTAAATAGCAATATGTTTTGGCAAGTTGACGATTAAAATGAGTTTGCGCGGTAGAATATTTCACCTCAGACGGCCATTCTGTTTACGTGAGTTCATAAGTTTTAGCAGTTATGAAGCGAAACTGCTTCGTGATTTCTCTAATTTAAAAAAAAAATAGAAATTAGGTTATCACAAATTTTGCAAATTTTGAGGTCTCGCGGACCCCGGTCGAAAACCACTGATCTAACCCCTAAATGTAATAATAATAATCATTCACTCACATTTGAATATTTTTACTTTCGCAAAATAAGTTACGTTACAGTGACTAGAGATGGAGATTAGTGCCCCATCGGTACGCAAGTCGAAAATAATGCCGCCACACACGATCAAAATGCAAAACTGCACATCGCAATTATATCCAGGAATACATGAAACTTAAATAAGCGTGACAAAATGCAAAACAAAATAAAAAACCTTGCTCAAATTGATCGCACTGCATAGGGAAATATGGGTCTGAATAATTTGGCTTACGTTGTTTGTTCGGTGCGGGGCCGTAAGAATGCACGATCCAGCTAAATAATATGGAATATGGGTGAGATATCTCGCATATAGCAATGGTGATCGACCAGGTATTCTTGAGTTTCCTTTATAATTTTCGAATTTTTGACACTCACAGTCCCAGTGTGTGTACTAACTGTACTGTACGTACACTACTAATGTCATTCGTTCGCCATTCAATCAGGTGAAAACGTCTAACAGCTATACGAAAATGCCATCTTTTCTAGTATGAGAGTACGTAATAGGGCCTGGTTTCAACAGAGGTAACTGAGCAGACTGCGCCGCACGCGCCCAGCATTGCTTCAGCGCGACAGAATTCTCCCAGTCCGATCCGGAATCTGTGTCTGAAGACGTCATACTGTCGTAGAGGTACGCGTCGTCAAACTTTCGCGACACTTGAGTCCATAATCTACGCTTATAATCTTTGCCTGCGTTGCCTTGCGCGCTGGAGTGTTGACCCGACTTCTTACGGTCGCATGCTGTTTTCGCAGGCCCCTCGTACGAGGCCTCATTGCCCGAGCAGTAGCCTTCCGACTTCTCGGCCGTTTGCGGCCTAGCGTTCTGATGCGATTTGCGTTTGTTCGCCAAGTACCTGGCTTGCATAGCGTCGTATCTGCGCAGGTAATGTCTGTGCCTTGGCGTAAGCGGCGGGAAGAGCTCGCACGTTATCGAGTCCATGCTGGTGGTTGTGTTGTATTCATCCGAGTCAGTCCCGGTTGAATAATCATCTTCGTAAGTTATGCCGATGTCGTCTACGCGTTGAAACCCGATACGCGTTGAAAACCTATTGTCGATTTCAGATGTGGTAGGCCTTCTTCCTGTTTTGCTAACTACAGAAAAAGCGGAGACGGTAGTAGCCGGTGAATCTTTGTTGTTGTTGTTATTGCTCAGTCTTATGTTCAGCGGATTTACGGCGATCGTGTTTTGATCACGTGACGCTGTCTGGTTGGGAGAAACGTTCTCGTCGTTCGAGCGACCGAGAGATGAATTGATATCCGTACTGGACGACGGTGGCCTGGAGCTTGCTGATGTGGAAAAATATCGAAAGTCTCCTTTAGATTTGGCCTTATTCGCTTTTGTATTACTCGACAGCTTTTCTGCATTTGTTTCGCGCGATTTCGTGGACTGTAACTGTATTATGTTTGGGTTGTTCGGCTGTCTGGTCTCAGACAAGGGGTATCCAGTATCTGCCGCCAGTATCTCCCCGTTTCCTTGTTTCAACACTGTTGTTTTGTATCGAAGATACCCGGTGCCGCGGGTATAATAATCCCAGCTGTTACGGCCCATAATTGGCATGACAGGTTTATGGTACATGGCCCCGGGTGGGTTGTGCGTTTGAACTGTGAGTTGCTGCTGTGGACGCGTGTGGTCTGCCGTGTATTTTAACGACGGCGTCCTGCCGAACGATACGTGCCTGGTGTATTTCCCAGTGTCTTTGTCTTTCTGTGTACCGTCCGCCGTTTCGATGTCCATTTGTTTGGACGCATTTTCGCTGGATTGCGTGTCGGTGCTAGACTGTGTGTTGGTACTAGATTGTGTGTTTGTAGTAGACTGCGTGTTCGTGCTGTCGTGCGTGGATTCGGATTGCGTCGTTTCGTCGCAGACGTGCTGGGAAGTGCTGGACGACTCGACGCTCACATCGTCGGACTTCGGAGGCCCGTGTGATTTCAGAGTGAGAGCTCTCGTGACTCTTTGAGCCAGGCTTTCCTTGCGTTTTCGTTTGTAACCGGTGGGAAAGTCTCCGGTGCTGTCTGTGTATTCCGAGTGTAAGTTATCATCGGAACCGCACACGTTAACCTCTCCCATTTCGGTAGTGATCATGCTGAGCTTGAACAACTTCGCTTTCGTTAGACGGAGCTGTTCCGTGACGGCCTTGTAGCGTCTTTGTTTCTGAAAAGCGGATAATTCACAACGTGACTGGAGCGCTTAAATTGGTCAGGAAAGCGATGGCGCTCTGCCTTCTCATAAATTCAATTTACTTCAAAATGACGCTTACGTTAGCTATAATTGATGTTACAGACATCCGGGCGTATGCCCACTTGAGGATTATTATGATGTATCAGACTCGTGTTTCCATTGCCTGTATGATTATAACCTAAAAGCAGTATCATGCTCAACTGTTACGATATGAATTATTATATAGGACAAGGGTCATTAACCTTATTTGCTTTGCGGACTGTTTTCTTCAAAATGATTTTTTGTGTTTCGCTCTTTAAAAAACACAACTTTCAACGCAATGTTTTGATCAATTAGCAGGGTAGGCAACCTGCGGCCGTAGAAGGAAATTTGTGCGGCCGTGACACGTAATTTCATTAGTATGTGTTGGCGGCCGTCGACAGGCAAGTTGAATTTACGACTCCCGAATTTTTGAGAGATTTTAATTAATCTTGAATTTTTCTTCGGCGCTACGCGCGATTCAATGCCATACTTCATTTTTCGATTTTAATATAGTAGCGCCCTTTTCAATCTGCGGTTTGCGCCCCACAGCACAGATGCGAACAGCAGGGGGAAATGATGCACCCTATATAGAGATACCAACTTGGAATCGTGTGCTTCTCACGAAAGAAATTTGTTACTGGTACGTTTAGGCGATTCCAATATATTTCCACTATAGCCTACCGACAATCCTGATGGGAGGTTAAGAAATAACAGCATGTAACAAATTAAGTGACTAATAACAATTGGTCCACCCAGATGCATCATAAAGTATAACTCGCCCTAAATTTCCGAATACATTACCACTGAGGTATGCTACTTATTGCAATTCTCATACCTCATTGACCTCCTTGCGGAGAGACGCGTTTTGGATTTTCAAATCCCGTATCTCTTCTTCGCTGTAGTCGTGTTGCTTTCGAGTTGCATATTTCGAAAAGCTTCGCGTCAAAATATCATTTCTGTTATGACGCCGGATGAGAATCAACTGAAACAATGACGGAAAATCGTCAACATGTCGCCATGTCGGTGTATCGCTTAAATATGTGATACGATGTACTTTTTGTTGTTGTTGCAATACCTTCTACTTCTGAAAATGGACACAAGGGCCTGACTGGATCCAAATCTGAATTCTCCAAACCCTGACTTATATCTGGTATTGCTGAAATCATTTTGATAGGCATAGAATTTTCACCACGATTTACAGAATTCAACTTGCTATACGGATTTCGTCGGCGTTTGATGATGTTCAATAACGTTAGAGCTGGTATACGTTCACTTGGATCCGAAACAGTGTTTAAACTGATTATGAAATTAGCACCTTTGTGGATCGTCCATGTCTGTGTCATAAATGAGCAATGATTTCGATATGAAAAAAGATTTGAAGACTTATTCGGATTTGGAGTTACGATTTTTCCGAAGACATTAAATTTCTAATAATATTAATTATATTATTAATATTGACTGATTTTCGTTCATAAACGGACTTGGACGTGACATCAAATGAATTCTTGGATCCGACTAAATAAAAATTGGGAAAAGACGCTAACTATCAGTAGCCTAATTACCTTGGGAAGAAAATGCAGCAGCATCACAGTGATGAGAGGTACGAAAATGGCAAGTGAAAAAATGATATATTGTACGTTCGGCCACCGTTCCAGCGTGGCGACCAGAGGCGCACCGATGCAGAAGCAAGAAAGAGTGGTAAAAATTCCTATGATCAAACCACCGGCGTCCTTCATCGACGGAAAAGTGACGTAGCGCGTCGCCCAGGCTACGTATATGATATAATAGAGAAGGATCCCCTGAAAAGACAAGTTTATGCGTATTAGTAACATGCAGGTACAATGAGAGGTGGTCGGTAGCCGGTACTTCTACTAAATCGGAGTAGCCTACTATAGGTTTTGCCTGCTTGTACTACTTAATCAAGCGCGGTTACAATTTTGATTTTGAAAAGTAGAGAGCAGTGTCGGAATGAGTGAAATTGTCATAGGAACAACGTAACACCTGTATCACGGTTCTGATACGTTTTCGAACATTCTACCTTTTTGGAGTATCCTCTGTCATTTTGTCTCGAAGATGCATCTTGCAATTCCTAATGTCGTCACTTCAGATCAACTGCTAAAAGTATACGCCCCCCCCCACCCCTCCAACCAAATCTACGTACTTGGGTTATTTACACTTCACAGACCTTTGATTTTCTACCACTTGAAGTAGTTTCGGCATGTCATGAAAACTGTTATTTCTACTTGGACTTGAGTAGAAATTTAGTCCGTTAGTTCAACCTCTACTTGAGTAGCAACCGCTGGTCATAATCGCAATCCAGTTAATGTGTGTTAATTTAGATTTAACTCTTATTTTAAAGGACATAAAATAGGCATTTATCGAAAATTAGTTTGAAACCGATTCCACTTCAATTTTTAATTTCTATTCATTTGCATTCTCCACCGATTGCTGCATGACTGTCTGGTAGAATTGTTCCAAAATAACTTTTTTATCCGGATTCCAGCCATTCACTGATTAAATTGTCAGATTACCCTAGAAAACGCTGAACACCAAATTTGGTTCAATTCTAACAAGTATAAGCCAATTAACATTTTTAAGTTACAAAGAAAAATTTTTAAAAAAATCAAATTTTTCTGTCAACCTCATGAAATTTTTGATTTGTCTTCAAAACCGATGCAAAACAAATTTGACTCAATTCCAACTAGTAGAAGCGGAGTTATTTGAGTTTTTCGTTGATAATTCTCGGATTATCCTGGATTAGTGGATGGCTGGAATCCGGGAAAAAAAGGTCATTTTTGAACAACCCTGTCTGGTGATCGTGATGGTAATTACCTTCGACTTATATAATGGTAACCGGTTCCAATGCAACCAGTCTTTAGCGAATACGCAACGTAATAGGACTTCAATCTTACCTTATACAAGCACAGTATCACCATCCACATCGGCGCTAGTTTCGATACGCATGTCAGCTGATATTCCGCGACGGAACTTAACGATGACGTGTCGTCTGTCTCGGCCGACGGGGGCGCATATGACATGAAGCCTGTGAGGAAACGTTTTTATCTAATTAATACGATAGAGCGCAAAGAATTCCTAATTTGGAGCTGTTTCAGTACGGCTATCAACTACAAGTATACTTCACATATGTGAGACGGACATTAAACATGGATAATCTTTATGAAATTTGCAGGGCGCAATTTTCGGATTAGGATCAAGCATATACTGACCTGGTACTGCAGAGGTAGGCACGGCTTTACATCTAGGCGCGTCGACCCCAAACCACACGGAAAGAAATCCGACATCGACAACAACAAACAGCGCCACGAAGCAAAGCAACTTGTCGTCTTTAATGACCTGAAATTTGAACAGGAGTTGAAACGAAGTTTGCGGAAGCTCAGTTAGTCAACATAGTCACCAGAATATAGGTATATACGTGGTGTTGCATGGCCTACGTTTTAGTAGGCCATGGATGTTGCTATAAAGTAGTGGTTCTTTGTCAAAAACATTTACGCAACGAATAAATCTTCATCAAATACACTAATTTATGTTGATCTATGAAATAAATTTGGGCCCTCATCGAGTTTTGTTTGAAAAGTTGCCTAAAAAGTTATGTATTCCACGATATTTTTCTTCGGGATCGTGATAATTTTTTGGAAGGTGAATCGCGGACTGCAGTTTGAGAATCACTGGTATAGAGGTTCGCGCAACGAGACATAGAAAAATTGTAACGCCAGTAAGTTATTGATAAAGCAGTGGGGTCAATTCATTGTTACACATCATTATTGAATCATGTAAAAAGCTAGAAGTCATTACGTTTGCGATGCCAAGTGGAACGGTGACAACACAGCATCCTTCGATATTTATTTCAATTCGCATTCTCGCTGCGCATCTAGCAATAGCGATGGGTATTAAACTGAATATCGTACGCAATGCAAGGTCCAATATGATAAGTGTCTCACCCTGCCTTTGACAGCGGCGTCACTGAATATTCGGTGCACTCGCCACGTTTTGGCGGCTGTCGGCGCAAAAAACAAAGTGAAGGACACGCTTCCGAGCCAAAGTCCAGCGTGCCTTAGCATACAGACCGCGTTCATAGCCTGCAAAGGTAGTAAACGGTTACCACTGAAATGAAACAAGTTTTACCGGCGTTGTAAAACACAGCGATCAATCGTAAAAAGGTCGCAGTATCCCGTTACACCTTTTCGTTATGAAGGAAGTTGGCCCGCATGCTCTTACCTCGGGTGAGGGATTGTCCGATAACCACGCCGGAGAGCCAAACAACCCAACAGTGATACACGATAGTATTGCTCCGCTCAGCATCACTAGATTTAAATTGGGACTTGTCATCTTCAACAGTCTGTAAATAAATTGTAAACTCAAAAAACGGATCATCAAACAAGCGTCACATCACCGATACCCAGATGAATAAATATATGCTGATTCTGTTTGCAAATCAATTATATATACTTGTGCAATGTACATGTACTTACTTGTATTCGCGAAATCGAATGTTCGCAGCGAGGAACAGCGAAGCCACAAGAATCCCGATTACCGCCATCGAAGTGATGGCAAAAAATGTGATGTTGCCGATGTGAATTAACACTGTATTTTCTGGTAGCGGTTCCATCCAAGATTCTAAAGAAAACGCGGAAGAAACATTTGTAAAGATTACTTCGGTCATCGCTAGCTCACCTCTGAAGGGAATTCTACAGCTAAGCATATGCATCCGAGTAAGGTTTTCATTGTACTTTCTGACATGGATCATAATATATATGCAAGAAACTCAAATTTTTAATTCGAGTATTGGCACCGTTCTTGCAGCACCTGCCCGTCGCCAGCGTGACCTAACATTGAACCAGACTAGACGATTGTGATGTTTTACATTGCTGATTTTTCAGAAGCGCGAAATCGATTAGCGCAGCATTCGTACAAGTTTCAGTTAGGATCAGCGGTTGTTGTGAAAGTTTCATGTTGTGATGTTATCAACTTGTATACACTGGCGACATCATCAAAGGCATTTCGGTAGCTCTCACATCACATTACTCAATCGTGATAGGGTTCACCATTTCGATAATAACCCTCACGTGAGTCAAGCGTATGCCGCAAGCCGCACAGTGTACGAGGAAAGTACTCTATATTGCCCTCTAATGCAGGGGTGGGCAAACTTCTTATCTCTCGCGGGCCGCATTCAATATATGAATACATTCGCGGGCCGCACTATATAAAATTGGGATACTAAGCCAACATTCAATGTTGTTATCTGATCATGTGACAGACAACATGGAAATAATATATATGTATTTGTATATTTAAAACAAACCAAACATTGATTTGATGATAACGCGTCAGAAGCATTGACGCGAATTTACTAGCTGGTCGTCCTGGGATGAAATTCGGTTGTCTCGATTCTAAGAACTAGATGTAAATTTGAGTCTGTGAGCTGCGGTCTGTTCATGGATTTGCTGATAATTTTGGTCTAACTCCTGGACACGCAATGCTGACATAACCATGTTACCTTTAAAAACGCTTCTACAATATATAAATAGCATAAATATAAATACTTCTACACATACTAAGAACGAATCTAAAATCACACTCCTTGTCCGAATTAAATCATTTACGTTTCAGTTTCTGTGATGTTTAGCAATTGAAACCTTTCAAAACGAATGGATTGAAACCTTTCAAAACGAATGGGCCGCAAGGTAAGAATATAACTTATCATTATCACGTTGAAATATATTAAGAAAAAGCATAATCAAGTACCCACAGTAATTTGATTTTTAGTGCGCATTTTATCAATATTTTTACAACGTTTCTTCAGGCATTCGCGGACCGCACAAAACGGTGCTGCGGGCCGCATACGGCCCGCGGCCTGTAGTTTGCCCACTCCTGCTCTAATGCAACACGCGCGTGTAAAATACGGAAATAGCGACTTCGAAACACTCATTCACTGCGATCCCGTATTTTCAAACCAGACAGAATGCAAATTTAATTAGATTCGTGACTTTTCAAACATAAGTGTCAGTCAGGACAGCCTGTCATCACAGTGACGTCTATATGCACAGCGTATAGCCCATGGTTTACGTATTTGGACTAAATTTCAGTAGGTGGCCGACCACAATGACCAAATGAAACAAGAGGTAAAACACGCTAGATGAAAATAATTTATTCCAGGAAGTCGGTAATCTTTTAAAAGAGGGGCTGTTTTGTCAATTTAAATTCATTGTCCTCGATCACATCCACACTTCGTAGACGATGATCTCGTCCGGCCATTTCGCTTCACGTTGCCATAAACGAAATTCTCGACTCGTGTCGGGGCGTGAAATTTTACGGTAATCGCGTAAAACTTGGCGAGGAGCCTAGAATTAACGTTTAGTTTTCGTGTGAACTCTTCGTATATCTCACTCGACGAATCTGATCCATGAGCCTACGCTGAGGGCGCAGCTAACACGGCGGTAACGAGTCGTTTATAAGGTGTATCATATTAGCGCTGGTGTCGTTATCTAAATTTAGTTCGATATCGCCGTCAATTGAAGTTTATGAAAATATAATTGGCGTGAAAGCGGCCGGTGGATCAACATCTGCATGTTGTTAGCTGACCGCAATTGCGCATCAATGCGCCTTCGTATAGTCATGCGCTTTGATACAGTGTAATAGATGTCATTGAGGCAAATATCCGAAAACAACTTATATTTATCCCGTTCGAAATCTATTATCGATATTAACTTTACGTAATGTCTCCAGATCTTACTGATAGCGCTGGATTGGGCTGGGTGATTTATGATCGGATAACCCACTTGACATATATTCTGCTTCTATATTAATGAACGGAAATATATCAAATAATGGAGCGATGAAACGATCCTAATTTCGCGCCAATCACGACCTAACATGACTCTTGCGGGGGTGCGAATGAAATGGACTTTTGGGTTTGCTTTGGCCAGATTAGGAAACGGTAACGCAATCTCGAATGAGGTGATACGTACGATTGGGTGCGGGTATGTCTGCAAAAATACACTAGCATGGCAAGAGCCGCTTGCTAACGGCGCAAATGCGCAACTGGACTTATCGTAGCGTATGTGCAACTCATTATATTTAGGAAATATACATATAGCTTTATAATAATATTAAATTAACGTTAGGGTTACCATATTTTGGAAATCTGAAAAAGGGACACTTTTTCAAAATGTTAAAACTTGCAAAACCGGAGGAAAATCCTGAAAAAATGGTAAACTTTTCCAATCTCGTAGTCGGTTGACTAAAAAAAAGGTCAACTTTCCGGCCCAGCTCTCGAAATAGCCACCGGAGCGTTACTTCATTGCAGATTTGATGTATCTCAGTCGAATTTTGCCCTATATTTAACCAAAATTCTCAAAAAAGAGGACAAAATCTCAAAAAATAGGACTTTTGGGCGACCTCCGAGGACACTTTCGAAAAGTCAAAAAATATGACAAATCCTCTTAAAAGGGGACGTATGGTAACCAAAGTAACGCGAAAGTATGATATCGACTTTAGCAATGAATAGATTTCATTGGAATTCATTCATACATTCGACTTACTACAATAATATTATAAATCTGGATATTATAATTCATCTAAAGTATAGATTCACGAAGAGAAATTCGAGGTATTGTTTCATTACTAAAAGCACAAGTCATTTCCGGTGCCCGAAGACATGTACTAATGTACCAATGTACCTTGGTGATGCCGATTTATTCAACGTGACGGCGGCAGCACTATTTCAAAGCTGTTGCGGTGGATTGTGAAAGTAAACAGGATTTTAAGAATGTCAAAACATTACGGGCAGCCTATACAGAGTCAACTATTGGCTGGGTTGATTTCCTTGGCGACTGATGCTCGTTTGGCGATTCCTTTTTCGGAACATTTGACGCGTGACAAGAAAAACAGCGCAAAAAATACAGAGCAATGTTGAATGATATTACAGTACATGGCTCACCTGTTATTGTCCGATTTCCGCCTTTGGTTATGAATGGTGGTAATAGTATCAAAGGGCACCCGAAGTGTCAACACGGAACTCTCCAAACCAAACAGATATATCCCTGCCAGGAACTTTTGATTAGTCCACAGTATGTTGCGAGTCCAAATGATTCATTATCCTGAGTACCGGTTTGGTTGAAATTCGTTTCAATGAATACTCCAAGTGGACTAGCACATTCCGCGGCTGTATATTTTACAAGTGCTAGATATATTTGTGTTCTGTAAAAACGATACAAAATAAGCGACCTTTGACTTCTGCTGATTACGGGACTCCGCAAGTAGACATCCCATACAATTTAGGGGGTTATGCTATTTTTATTAGTTTATAAAACGCCCGCGTAACTGACTAAAGACTGACTTTCAAGTTTTTCAACAGCACCATACAAAACATTGGAACACGCTATGAAAAGCGCAAATATATGCAGAGACCGGAAGACTTGTTCTACCCACAGAGTGGTTGCTATAGTATACCGAGATGCTGTTTGCCAGAAAGATAAAACTCAATTTAACTGTGGTGTTGCCACTCATCCCCTAGCATTGTTCGCTACGGCCCTTCGCGTTTTTACGATATCTGACGTGCAATAAAATCCCCTCAAAACACATCCGAACAAATATTCTCATGCCATCTTCGGTAACGTTACCACGTGTCAATCACCGGTCTGACAAATCCAATATCACAGCGCAAGCGCGCAGGGCACTTCGTGTATCTGCAAACTCACCTGCCTAGACACTAAACAAGTTGCTTGTATAAACCTGATGCAGGTACGCGTGACTATCAGTCATTAGAGAAAATATTCAATAAGTGCATGACAAAACAGCTCTTACCAACGTTGCGTGACCCACGAGGTACTGCTCGGTGATAATCGAGTGCTTTAACCCACTAAACAACCTTCGTGACTACTTTGCTGTGGTTCGTAGAACTAACCTATCCGCACAACCAATGTAATGCACACCAGGGACGCGATTGTCAGTTTTTGTGAGATACGGACTGCACAGCATCGTCGCTGGGAAAACAGACGTGTTTTTATGAAGCTATGAGACGGGAAAGACTTGATGACCTCGTTATGTTCACAAGGACGATTGTACCGCAGCAATTAACCCTTTTTAAATACCACCTACCCAGAGTTGAATAATATAAATTATAATATATTGGGTTTCAATTGACGAAGAAGATTGTCCGTTTCGTCGGGATTACGTCATTTACTTTTTGACACTTCCGCTAATACAAGATAATATTGCGAATTCTGATCCCTGCAATATGAGCTAACGCGGTCAAACGCTGAAGAATAAATATCGACTTTGTATTTCTTGCATACCGCGACTATAGAATATTTCACAACCAATTATGAGAGTCTGGTATGAAGAATAACTTCAAAGCTTGTCAATTTAGGACAAAAACTAGAAATTTTCCCCATTCCAAGCGTGATATTGCGATAAACGTTTCCAAACTAGCCAATAATCACTGCGCCAAGTAAATTACGTCAAATATTAAACCCTAATTATGACCTAAAGCTGTATTCCAGATCATCAACGTATGGGAAAGCACGATTCGGGAAGCTACAATATAGTATTACAGCATAATTGCTCAACATTTCGAAGAACGCAATTTGTGATGAGGCATTTCAATTCTAATGTAATTTTTCCACGTTATGTAAGTAATTTTGAAATCGCGATGTCAATTTTGTGCAAGTTTTTAAAGTTCGTTATAGCGTGCATGACACCATATTAGAAATGTACAATTGTACATGCAAAAGGTTATAGTTACCCTCTTTACACGGAAACATTTATAAACTACACCGATATTGGTCGACCGTATTCCATTGTGTTTCACTAATAGGTTATACAAGGTATATGCTATCAAGTGGATGTGTAGAATTTGAATTGTACTTAAATTGTTGCAACGGTTAGCTGGGATGCCTTAACTTCAAATGATTGGTACGAATACGACATCGCAATGAGGATATTCGGGTTGCAATCCTTTCATTTATCTCCTGGGTATTGAATAGCGGATAAATGACAATATTTGTCTTTACTGCAAGACAAATTCCGCATCTCTCTATCTCCCCAAAACAGGTTCATGATGTAACACGAACAGCTGAAAATACACCCCCACACCAGTCTAAAAAGTGAAAATTCAATTTTGACTGACACAGCGCCGAACTGAGAGATTCTGTTTCTCGAACGGATCACGCGCTCTTCGAGCGAGGGATTATGGCAGATTATTTGCGGATTGCTGCAGATGTATAGCGATTTATCCTTGCGTTCCTCGCCTAATTCCTCAAAGTCCGCGAGTTCAAGGCGATATACATATAAACGCCATTAGTTTTGCACGAGATAACGCGGTCGAATTGTCACATTTACGCAGTTCAGATCGTAATCCGACCGCTTCATATCTCTTTGTGACATTGCTGCGCTAACGAGAAATGTGGAAGTCAAAAATGAATGAACTGCGAATCAGCTGAACTGATATCAACAGCTCTGGGTATATACCGGAAATTGGGTTATCACAGCAGACCTACATATCAATAGAATACTTGACTGTAAAGGGTATCATTCTAGTTACGTACGGGCATTCGAGCACCCGTCTGCAATCGCAGTCATACTGATTACCGCGTTACAACACCTGTGAATTGGACAGGTGCTACCCGTGACTAATACGTCGATAAAACCCTCATCGGTACGGATAATAAATTAAATTTTAAACGCTGTGACCCTACTGCGGATTTCTAAGCGTAATCTTGTTGAAACGATTTTCCAATCCGGATCCTTGTACGTGAAGCACGCGATGCCGTCTATCATCATATCGACGATCGGTACTGCGTAACCAGCCACGGACATCCATCCATATATCTAGTTCTAGATATGTCAGTGCGTAATATGCGTCGCAAAGCCTTGTATTACCCGAATAAATTTAATCATTGTATCTAATTTTTGTATTATCTAACAGAGCATTAATGTGTGCATATGCATAGTATACCCAACTAATTATAATCAACATATAAATATTAAATACTCTCGTCCTGTATTCTCATAATTGCGATACGATCAAGATTACTGGCAACCCATTTACGGCATTTAACTCCCTCTTTGACATCGTTCTCTAAAGCTAAAATCCCCGACGGAATATATAGGCTGAAAGAACCGCATTAGCCTTTCCACGTCTTTCCAATTAAAAAGACAGTCACGAACGAATGCAAGCACTGTGACGCTATCATTATGCTCGAATGACTCTGTAAAACATTTTAAATATGAGGTCTTCGTATATAGCTTGATATATTTAGGTATCGAAACCTTTACTACTGGCCAAAGAGTAATTTATCAAACATCGCGGTGCACGTCGACACAAATTCAAGTACTAATTTTCTGCATGTTCTTTGTACGTTTCCATCTCTTATGACTTGTATAACACAGGCGCATTTGATATTCTGAAATTTCATGTAGGCCTATCCACGTACACGTACACTGTACACTGTGTACAGTGTCTATCAAAGCTTACTGTTTCCGATAACGATGCTATCTGCTATAAGCTATATGTAACCACAAATCACTTGACAATCTCGAGTAACGATGGGATCCGCTTGGCATGGCCCAGTCTATTTAAGCATGATTGACGCTAATATATAATATTGACTAAGCAATATCGAAAAGTGTTCTTTTTCTAGTATCGCCGGAACCACAGCCAGTTGTGATTACTGATGATATATATGTAGTGTATAGGTCTCAATGCACCATAGTAGTAAATTACTAAATGCAGCACAGGTCTATAGATTATACCGCGGAGATCACTGACAATTGAGTGACAATAATAATTACAATGGCGTACATGCAAACATTGGCGTAGGAGCGGGTGGGCATTTAGAGGAACCAGGAAACTATCTTTTTGTTAAATCCTGTTCGAAACAGGATGTTTCCTTTTCCCAACAACAGTACGAATGATACACTATTATCCGTGCAATATCTCCAAGACATTAGCAATATCCTCAAAATGACCTCCGCTCAATTTTCTCCTAAATTTCTCAAATAGCTCTCTATCTGGATATAGTAAGATGTTTTAAATTCCCCAGTACAACCGCCTACTTCTATCCCTTAAACTTATGCCTTAACGCTACGTCAACAGTTTAAATCGATTTCGGTTCGGCAGAGTATTACTCTGGTATATGATATAGATAATTATAACTTGGAGGCTACTATCCTTGAACGTGACGACCGCCAATCATCCTTCTCATATGTTACACAAACTGTTTGAATTCTATCCCATCATATCCAACTTGATAGTTTTGATTAGAAGGGAACGCAACCAGTCTTACGACAAGTGTTTTAATTAATTTGTCCGCATTCCCAATAGTTTGCATACAGTTAGACTGTTATTACTGGTGTTTACTGTTCAATTATAGAGCTTCACTTGTCCCTAAGCCAAGATCACAATGTCGTAAAGACGTAAACACAGTAATGTATTTATATATGACCATGATTACTAACAGTGCATCGCATGTTAATTGACTGGCATAGAGTCAAGACATGAAATATACCCCAATACGAACCACAAATAAGTAGTAGCGTTGAAGTCGGGTGGTTGTATTTTGTGCTATCAGTGTGGTGATAATAGACACAGTATAGACAGCGCGGTAAATTCTTCACTGTCCACTGGAATCAGTATGCCTATATTTCCAAATCTATTGCACGTTTGACAATAAAACATATTTTTTTCTAAGTGTTGGATACTGCTGTGACTCACACTACCGCACAAGGCGCACATAATTTCATCTTCGTATGAATTACTGATAGTACTAAGCGATAATTTTACGTTTTTTACAGGTTGTAAGTTAAGGTAGTCAGGCATGTAGTCATATAATATATCGTAGGGTTACCATACCATAGGATTTGTCCTTTTTTTTGACTTTTTTGAAAGTGTCCTCGGAGGACGCCTAAATGTCCTCTTTTTTGAGAACTTGTCCTCTTTTGAGAATTTTGGTTAAATGTACGTGGAAATTGGACTGAGATATAGGAAATCATCGGCCAAGTAACGGTCCGATGGGTTTTCGGGACTTGAGTCAGAAAATTGACCTTTTTTTAGTCAACCAACGGAAAATATATTAGAAAGCCGGAATTCGGGATTTGAGCCGGAAAGATGACATTTTTTTATTTTTAGTGAACCGAATAAAAAGTCGGGAAAAATTTACCATATTTTCAGGATTTTACTCCAGTATGATAAGTCTGAAAATTTTGAAAAAGTGTCTACTTTTCAGATTTCCAAAATATGGTAACCCTAATATATCGGTACCACGTAGTTATAAAAGTAGCGGTTTATTTCTCTTGCGTAAGATTTGACTTGATCGGCGTTTTCAGATAAAAATTATTCAAACTATGCTGAAGTTCAGTGACAGGGATTGGTGCATCATCGAACAGATCTTATAAACGGAGAGTCGCGATTGATTCGTCATTTGTATGAGGCGGTGTCAGTCGCGCGTGACTAAAATGTTAACAATAAACAAGTCGGACGTCACCCATATGCTGATATACCCATGGTATATTGTGGATGATATATAGCTGCACTTCTGAACTCTATCTGTTGATAATCGCGGCAGTAAAGACAAAGCGTGTCGCCGTTGATAGATATCAACCCAGACGTTTTCAGGTAGTCTCACGTCATTAACGGTGAATGCGGTAAATTATGGTAAAATCGAGTCTTCATGACAAAATAGCTTTTCAAGCACAATTTATCGGATGACTGTACTCTGGTATTATTGATGGGCTTAGTAATTAAAGACGGCTGCCAAGTGCGAAGCATATACATTATACAGTCAATTCTATCAACCGATCTCAGAGATTAAAATGCGTAGGGCTACATCTACGGAAACAATCCGAGCTAAATGTGATCCCAATAGTGTTTTCACAATGTCCAAATGCAAATATGAGATCGAAAAAAGCGAATTCTTACCCTTGGCTACGTCGAAAGCTGAGTTTGTTTCTGGTATCATATTTGATGCACTATATTTCAATACAAAGGTTATTTTCGATTTAATTATGTGTGAAATTATATTTGCCTCACTGAGCATTCATAACACTGAAAATTAGTACCAACCCCGCAAAACCGATTGGATATACAGTATACACTTAATGTATTATTTTTGAATAACAATTTAATGGACAGGTCCAAACCCTAAAACTGCTCCCGTGCATGGTACAGGTGCAGATATACAGATGAATGAAGGAAAATTCTGATGTATACATGCTCAATTGCTGGAAATACACTGTTCAAATATATAATCCTTAAGATGCGAGTGAGGGAAAAAATGCATTACATATCTCAAATATTCAACTCAGTTTCTTCCACTCTGACTAAATTGTGATCGTAAATTGCAGTTTTCATCTGTCATATCCTGCCTGTCGCACTAATCGAAGCTTCCTCCTGTCGTTTAGGAGAAAGTTACACGTCACGATGATGTAAAATTGACAACAATCTTCTCTGCCTCATCATATTCTTATAAGATATTCCAGGCGATCTACCGTGCGGTATTACGAAAAGACTAGCTATCAAACGCGAACAAATTGATAGTCTTCGTCTCTTTTCACATAGGTTCACGGCCATCTTTTTTCATGATGATCGCTTAATAACGAATATAAATAGCTTCGTTGATATGGCGTTATGAACCGTATTTCGTGACTCGCATAACAAAACAATGCAGCGGTGCATCAATGAGATGTGTTGGCGATTACGGCGCTAATCGTATACGCTGAGACGCTCTGATCAACACTATTTATATCATGAGTAGGATTTCCTGTTTGAAGTCAAATATAATCACTGCGACTGTATCTTTCCTGTGCATTTAATCCTTATTACGGCGTAGGTAGCAAACTATTACTGACTAACCAATTTACCCCACTATTTGCAGCCAGTGTGTGGCGTCTTACCTCGCATGTTGTTACGAGATGAATCGGCCTTCCACAGGCATGCTAATAATCCTAATCCTGAGAACCAAAAATCGAAGCCCAAATAAATCGAATTCCCATTAGAACGACACCTATATAAGTTCCAATATTGCATAATTGGATTATCTGCCTCTTCGATTGTCACGCAAATCTATAATTGCACAACAGCGCCCCATATCATATTCTATTTATGATCAAGTTTCTTACACAAACAATTACCGTCAACCTCCATTCAGTCGATATGCAAGAATATAACCTTTTGTATTTCAATGATTGATTTTACACAAGCAATCAGTTAACCTCTGGAATCTAGAAATATATTGAAACGAAAGCCGCACCTTCCCCCAGAGACACTTTGTCACAAAGTATGGGTAAAATAATCATCGTCCCCCGCCTACTCAGCATTTGCGATCCTCAATTAAATTTACGATGGTATTAGTTACGTGTTTCCAGTATCGCTTGCAATTTATACACCCCAGTATGATAACTTCTAAATCCGGAGCGAAGGGGATGCTACCGTCGGAACGCTTGCCCGCCTACTGACCGGAGTTATCGTAATACGAAACGAGAGATGCGATTGCCCCGGGGTTACGATCTACAAGAAATTATCTTGTAAAATCTCGTCTTTTATATTCCTAAATAGACTTAAAGATCGGGAATCAGTGTTTGCAAACTGAGATAACGGATTTCGCGGAAGACGATTTTATTGCAGCGAACGTGTATCCAAAATTAAGTGGCGTTGCAATCGATTCGTCACAGGGACGAATGCGAGAAATTGCCTGCAAGAGAAGCACCACATGGAACTATTTATGTGATAAGACCACCGATGTTTAGACTTTTGTCCCAATCTATTCCTCTCCAAGTATTGAAGGTAAAGTTGATTCCACCGAACCTCGTTGGCGGTATCGCACAGAATCCTAGAATGTAAGTAGACCGTTCAATAAAAGGCCTCGCCATCTCATCCATATAAGCGGTGTCTTATAAAAGCCTAGAAGTGGGCCGTGCTACAAGTCGGCAACTACGGAATAAAATGAAAAAGAAAATTGGCCTGGTGTAAATGACCATAGTAGTCAATAAACACCATGAATACCACAAACAACAACAGCAATATTTGATAAAACCGAAAAATGAAGTTGTGTAATGTGGTATACGTGCAATGGTGCATGAAGAGCAAAATGCATTCCAGCTTGGGTCCCCATTAATTGTATCCCAGATCGGCTAATTCCCAAGATATTATATAGAAATCTGGCGACTGATACCATTATTTTTCCAAATCATGTAAATATTGTAAACCAATGTTTTAGCGGTCGTCCCTTGAGCTACCACTGATTTTATCGAATTATTTCAATGTTATTAGCTTCCGTCGTTAATTGTACAATAGACAGGGACAGGGAGTACGGGAAAATGTGTCTAGAACTTACGTGCCGAACTATGAATGCATAGTGCATACACTAAAACAGTCTTGCAAGTTCCTCAACATTGACAGCACAAGACCAATCAGAAAGTCAATTTACTGATGAGTTTTTTGTTGCTGTTTTTCGTCAATGAACATCATGTTGAAACGGGATCTGTACTTATACGTGACATTAAAGTTGGCTTACTATTTTTTAGATTATACCAATGTCATTGCACTTACTGACACTGATGTGCGTTGATCATGGATTAACAGAAATCAATTTCCACATACTTACATACAGATTCGTACTACATATTTGGGATGGCGAGATACGAACAATCGACATTCTAAGGAGTCCCGGGTGGCATCGAAATTATCATTCTTGTTGATAACGTAACTCTTCGTGGGAAGGGGCGTATAATTTCAATATTCAAAAACATCCGGTCTCCCTCGAATCATTACAAATAATATGCCCGATTCGGATCCGAGTACTCGAACCGTGGTGCCCAGCCATAAAGAAGTTACTGGTTGCGCAATGCGCATTCCTCACAAATACTCCGAAACAGCGTAAAGTTACAAACGATGCCTCCGTATAAATTAAATGAAGATTAGATTAGGCTATTGGTAGCGAACGCAAACGAATACACAGGATCGAAAAAGTTGAGAACACTAAATTTCGACCCCAAGAGCCACATGTGCGGCGAGATAGCGTGTATTGCTATAATCCACAGCTGCAACACCAATGGGTTGTGGGTTAGATTCCGACCGAGGTCGACTCCGGAATTCCTACCTAAGCGTTGGAGGTTTATCTAGGCTCATTCTCGCCATCTCATCCGCGTAAGCGGTGCCTTATAAATGAAGTGGACTGGTGTAAATGACCATAAATACCACAAACAACAACAACCCAAAGAGCCACACGAAGCCACGCAAAGAGCCTAGAGTCGCCCATTTCTGATCTAATCGATATTGCGTAACGAAAACATCTCGTTTAATATACAAAGAATCACCATCTGCTCTGATTAACGCGAAAATCTTTCAAACGTAATTATCGTGATTACGGATTGAACGCCGTTGCCCTCTGAAAATGTTGATAATCTTGAAACGCGTTATTGTGTTTGTGATGCCAAGATGGAAATATGACATCATCTATCCACCAAGATTTTCTTCAGTTTACAACAAGGTTCAACATGGTAACCCTGAACATATCTCGAGAAATCTTTAAGTGATTGAAAGTAATATTCCACGGGTCGCGAAAATCCCACGAAGTCATTTTCAAGGTTTTGCGTTCCATTGTGCCGTGTCGATAAATTTGTAACTTGATACGAGAGTCAAAATAGGACTCTCATGACTAGGAAAGGCGATACGCTCTCAAGGTGGGATAATAAGGTCGTGAACTTTGTTACTTGATCCCATAAGCTATTGAAGCACTTGTCAAGCTCGATTCGACAAAACCTGAACTGATTAACTGTTTAGTTCTAGTATGGCCGACACGGCCACGACAAACGTCTGCATCATAAAGTTTCAACGGTAAACAGATGCTTGGTGGTACCGTCATTAGTAACAACATTCACGGTTGGAGATAACAATATCATGACTGACGAAAAAATCATAATATGTTATTATATTCCGCTAACCGTGTCTTTCCATGTGTCCTATAATGTTACATATTGCAATGATCCGCTGTTTGTCGGCGACTCTGACACTTCCATGGCGTAAATGTAAGTGGGACGTACAGATTGCCAGATATATTGGCTCCGATATTTCTCCTCTGGGGGAGTACTGCGGAACATTTGACGACTTACTAAGTGAGACATAGGAGTTATAAATACTTTACACCATAAATCAAGGTTGTGACCTGTACCTTATTGTAAGTGACCCCGAGACAATTATAAACAAATCACGTGTTCGCAATTAATAGGGCCTTCCTGAAATGAGCACTTGACATATAACATTGCAAATATTTTGAGATGCTTCTGGATAACAACATTGCTCAAAAGTTCGATATCGCATATCGGACTAACATATTGATAATTCGAACGTGGTCACCACTGTACTGTTTTCAACGAGCGCCTGACGTAGCCATGAAGACCGCTATTAAATGAATGCGACAAAATAACATGATCCGTTTGCGGTCCGCTTTTAACACTGATTCGTACCTAACAGGTTCAATTACTACATTCCATCAGAGTAGTCGAAAAACAGCTTCACATTTACATCACAATATGACATAATCGTTACTCAAGTTTCCGAATTATGATGATATACCCTGGTACATAAAACGTAAAATATCTTTTATTATTTATATTATGAAGTGTTGAAGCGACCAATACAGTTGAAGGGAACCTAAATATGGCTTCGCAAAAAGTAAAGATCAAATTTTCACTATTTTCTTTCAAGAGGCGGGTTAGTCCTGACAGCTCATAAATACTGACATGCATTGACATACTGTAGATCAGAAGCAAAGATTTTGACAAGGGAGCGTCGCCCGTGGAAAACGACGTTCGTTTAGCCAACTCGCCGTCTATATGGTACCTCATAACAAATCAACTCGTTATTCCCTTGCTTTATTTTTCATCAACTTGTCTGACCTTTGGTCAGCTGTTGTCTTGTGTTGTATTCGGAACATCTCAGAACCATATAAGAGTTTCCAAAGGAGATGTACTCCAACACAATGCAGGTATAGATATCAATGAAGTGCATTTACCTCAATGAAGTTAAAGTTAAAGATGTAACATCTGATTAGGAACGAAGCGTGCGACACGGGCTCTATTCGGAAGCTACGAAGCCACGTTGCCCGAGGTTACGACATTACCATATTTAGCTTTCGATAACTGTTCGAGTGACTGCCTCAAATATTACCACGAATGAAATCTATATTTGGCCCAAATTATATCTCTCACTTTATGATAATGTGTCCGGTGATTTATCGTGCACATTTCGTTTCAGCTTCAACTCACTCTAAAATCTAGATTACTTACGACAGTACTCGCGTTACGATAAGTTAGACCGCCATCGATGATCAAGATCATTAACCAAACGATACATGCCTGGATACTTTCTGCATATGCTATAAGTTGATCGCCTTGCTGGTACTTGATACATGGCTGATGCCAGATGAAAGTGATCGCTAATCAATTGAGATGAATTCGATTCTGTGGGCGATACGCAGGAACGTAACGTAGCATATGCTAGCTCTTCTAAAACAAGACTGTTTCTCCTTTTCTGTCCCCTCTTTCATCAACGCGCCCGTCTGATTATGGGGAAAACATGATGTCGCGAAAAATCTTAATCCGATTATAGATGGCATGTGAGCTTCTATTCGAAGCTCGCTTTTTCGGAAGCAGCAGATAGATTACCATCTGATTATACTAACTTGTGTTTAGATGTTTTGAAAGTGCTCTGTCAATCTATGCCATTGCTGCGAATTACGATGCGGAATTGAGCGTCTAAACTCGCTTTCTGATGTTTCGCGTTGACGTGAGGATTCGAAAAAGATGATGGATGGTCGAAATGTGTCGTGTGCAGTGCATTGTTCTGAGCGATTTAGTGTGGATTCGCGTGGAAGGAGGGCTTCCCGGAAAATTCATGAGCCGTACATTGAAGATATAAAAAAATCGGTCTTGCGTGTTGGCGCGCAACCGGGTGAGATGTTCGAAAGCATATAATGCGTTTTGACATCAATCAATTGACGTAGGACTGAACTTTATGGCTATTATTGTGGCTAGACCGGGCTTGCATAATACGTATTACGTGATACTGAGGCCCCGGGGGTTATCTTGTTATGTTCGCGCGTCTGAAATATGACATGTCTTCAACTTCATTTCCACCGCGTCTCTCTTTCTCTCTGTATATGTAGTGTACTTTCTACGCATACACCTCCCTATTTATGGTCCATGGATCCGCTTTGTAATGGCCGGGTTAATCCTTTAACTAACCATTCAAACAGCCTCATGTTGTGGAGGTCCTACGATCCGATTCGCATCTTTATATAGTCGGCTGAAGAACGAGGTGTCACTATTTCTCAATGTTTCGTGTAAATGTAAGCTTTACGTACTGGCCACAGTCTTCTTTAGAATCGGTACTTGTATCGAGTGCTTAAATCATTGAATTACTGCAATTATTGCGATAACTCGGGGATGTGGTAATACCAAAATGCGTTAAGACTCGTGTTGGTACTAATCTTAAAGTATTGTCATAAAGCTTAAGGTCGTTGACCCGATTTACCTGAGACATACAGGGAATTGGCGATTCTGACGCATCGTAACGACAGATTACATGATGACATGTATGTATAGATATCAATAATAACATAAAACATTTTGAAAATGTTATTAAATGCGTCACCAGTGTCAACGAAGTCTGGGAAACGTCCCTACAATACAAACCAGTAAGTTCTTGCCTAGCGTAGACTATGAGGATGGTGTGAACCTCTGAAAGGTTCAGGTTCGTGTGAACGCGAACCTTTTTGAAA
>ATSW01007252.1:0-24840 GCA_000444245.1 Botryllus schlosseri
GTAGGTTCTGCACTGTGAACCTTTTTCATATATTACAATTTTCACTTCATATAACATCTTTCTTTGGTTCAAATTTATTGCATTTCAATTGTGAGCCACTCTCTGCATGGCGCTGGCAGCATTATAAATCAACACTAAACGAGCATGCACCTTGACAATCTCAAAAGTTTTACTTACTTTGTTACAAAAGTTTGCTCGGAATATCCAGCTTTCCATTTGTAAATATTTAGTGACTCTCTGCTGTGAGTTTGACCCGCAATCACCCAACATCACGAGCGAAATACGTAGTCAGCGAATGATTCTTGTTCAATGTTCAACCAACCAATGAGATTGATATCGTTTTCTGATGCAAGACATCTAGCAGGCGTACGGGGTCAATCTTTACTGGATCATTATAACCTAATCCGTGCGATTGAGGTGTTGGCTACTGCTATATAACTCGTTAATGGGGTCGAAATTGTTGGCAAAGCGACGAAAGATATTGATTTTAAAGGGAGTATTATGTCCTTTTTTGCTCAGTTGATACATTTAGCGACGTTTAAGACGCCAATATGTATTTCGGCATGGTGGCATTATGTGGCCCGAGTTGTCGCTAGGTATCGCGTACATTAATATAAGCTATCACTTCATTGAAAGATAGGGTTTGAATTAGCATTATGACGTCACGTGACGTCATGAGGTTCACGTTCGCGTTCACACAGAACCTTTCAAAAAGGTTCACGTTCACACGAACCTGAACCTTTCCAAGGTTCACACCATCCCTACTACTCACTAATGCAGGTTGGTATATTCCCCGAAAAGCTTCCGGACGCTGAACACGTTGTCGAATTGACTCCGGAGATCAGAAATCCAGAGGAACAGCGGAACACCACCGATTCTCCGACAGCGTAAGTGGATTTCTCGGGAATAGTGGTACCGTTCGTGGGATTGCCAGGGAAATCGCAAACAACATCTGAACAAGGAAGCATACCACGTGACGCAAACACGCTGTCGCAACTATTATTACGGAACAAATTAGCGTGTAATTTTCCATGGGCAGTCAATACAAAGCGGCCAATTTATTTTTGTTTCGCTCAGACTAGACCCTGTCGTTTTGGTGATTGCTACATTCTACGTTGAGTTTTGGCAATTTTCGCACTATTACTCCGACAGTCCGCCGTAAATACGGTCGTAATAACGCGAGGTCAGTTCCAGTAAGCTTATTGGCGTTAATAGTAGAAAATTGTTTCCGCTGTAAATAAAATCCTGACACGCACCAACTTGATAAAACTGTTGAACGGTGTTCAGTTACCTTTTAATTGTAGTCAAACACACACGGACCATTCTCGATATCTAAAAGTTTGAAATCAATTAACCCTATATGCAGTTACCAAGGATATAGTTCGCAAACTGCTAAGCTTGTAATCCTTATTATATATCAACAGACTTTAATGACTGACGCATGCCCACAATGTATTTTCTACTGCTTTATAGCTTACCTTTTCTACGACACACCGGCGTCTCGGGCTGAAATGCCCCGGACCGTGTACAATAAGATCTGGCAGATCCATGCAGAGTGAATCCATCTTTGCATTCATACATAACGTACTCTCCAGCACTGTAGTGTCCTTTTATTTCAGACAAGGTGATCAAGTATCCATTAGGTGGAGCACCGGGAGGTGGGCATTTCGGTTGGGGTTCTGAAATGTAAAAGCTGATTAGGTAATTGAAAAATTCGAACCGACACTTACAAGACTTGATTCATCTCATATTAAACAGATCAAACTATATTCACAGTAATATTGTTTCCTAATATGATAATACTTTGAGTATGAGAATTAGATGTAACATGCTCGCTATAATCATGTGACAAATGTTCTTACTTATGCAACTTGGTACTTTGTCAGAAAACAGTCGGGTTGAAAGACACTTCTGCGAAGATACTCCAACAAGGCTATACCCAGTGTCGCAAGAGAATGTTACAATGGCACCGACCGCATACGTTGCTTTCAAGGGCATTATCTGTCCGTTTGAGGGCGCTCCCGGATACGTGCAGCTTTTGCTGGTGTGTATCACTATGACGAAATGCATTGAAAATCATAAATGCGATAACACAGGATGCTAAACAAATTCGAGACTTGATACAGATTCAAGTATTAGTCAAAATGAAGATTGTATGAAATGAAAAGAGTGTAAAGGTTGTCCACGTAACGCTACATATCGTATGATGTGCCGGCTTAACAACTTCCAGATTCAAGACTTCATTGTGACGTCATAATATCTATATGTATTGTAATATCCGTTATCGCAAATTTTCTTGATACAATCTCATTCGCCCCTCCAGTCTACCCTTGAATGGTCAGACACGGGCTTTGTGATTGATAGCAAAGTAGCCCAAGCCAAGTCATCAACAGCAGCGCCATATGTTCTTCAAATTGAAATGATTATGCAATATGACAACGTTCTTTCTGATAATTACAAGCAGTGTACCTTTGCAGGCGGCGGTGGAGGAGAAAAGTCCATTCGAAAGGCATGTCGCAACCCCTTGGCCGATTAAGTGATACCCATGTTCGCAACTGTAAGTGATACGCGCACTCTCTTGATAGAATGATTTTTTGGGAGTGATCACCAAGCCCGGGTACTCGGTGGGATAGCAATAAACTTTTCGCTTTTCTGAAATGTAACGTATACATGTAATTGAGCGGCTACACCTAACCAACGGAGCATCAATGAAATTAGCTTCGCCAGTGTATCGTGACCAGAATATAATCATTACAATGGAGATACCATCGCCCTCGCATAAATGTTGGCTTCCGCTAATGTCGTCTACTTGTCTCTATACCTCAAACGCCCTACCACCCTGACTTAACCAACTTGAAGATTTCCAGGTTTTCTAAATACGAATAAATTTAGAATTACAGCTTCACTTTTTTTCCGAATTAGACTAGCATTAGAATCATAGCTACGTAGTGTTTTATAGAAATTATAGTTTGGAATTAGAAATATCGCTATACCGGTTCTTCCAAAATTAGATTAGAATTAGCATCACTGAATCCGCCAACACTTGGAAATCGCATCGAGTTTAGTTCGTATCAATCAAGACTTCATTCTCATAAGGGTGTACAGCAAACTTGGCTCGTTTCGCAGTATACTGTTCTTCTGTAATATTTTCGTAAAAACCAGAAATCAGAAAATAATTGAAATTACAACATAGAAGCATTTCACAAGTTAGATTTGATTTAGAATTAAAGCAAAGAAACGTTTAGTAAATTTAATTAGAATTAGATTACTGGCATTTCGCTCTAATTCAGCGGTTCTTAAGCTTTTGTGATCGCGGACGCCTTTGAGTTTTGTGGGCGGCTCGCGTACCCCCGAATTAGAAAAGCCGGTGACTGGAAGGTCCTCACATCGGGCCAAACTCTATTTACGCCTAAAATGAGATAACTAATGACTATAGACAAGACAGTCACAATTACGCACACAAGGTGCCATTCTCAGAGGATAACAGGGTAGTTTCTTGATAACGTATCGCCCATTCACGGAACCCTAAATAAACCGCAGACCCCAGTTTAAGAGCCCCTGGTCCATTTGTCCCACTTCTATAACTAGCTAGTTGACCAAGTCCGCGTTCACCTACCAGTCACGACTAACATAGAACTCCAACTTACCAGAGCAGGAGACGCCACTCAAGCTCGGGCTCCATCCTCCTGCCGTACATTTCGTCGTTATCCCATCGCCATTCGTTTTGTGTTGGGAAGCAATCTTATATTCGTCTTTGCAGACAACAGTTATTGACGCCCCGATGGAGTATTGCGAATATAAGCTGTAACTCGTGAAGAAATTATGCTGTCCTCTAATACCTGCGTGCGGAATCTTCGGAACACGACAACCTGTTGAAACTGGAAGTAGAGCGCTTGTTAAAAAGAATTTCTTTGCTGCAGCATTCCGTTTTTGATACCATGACAACCGACAGTTGTTAACAGCACACAGTTAAAATCAACAATGCGATTACCACATTCGAAAAATGGGATTTACTCACCTGAAAAATATGTACCCTCCGCATTGAATATATAAATGGAAAATGTAATCAGTCCCACTAAACTCTTAATCGCATCCATACCCAGCAGTTGGGATGTATGAGATAGTGCTAACAGTCAACTCGGTTCTTCAAAAGTATGTCTCCACCAAACCGAACCTTATAGGAGACAATCAAATATCAAAATGATCAGGGCAATGTAAAAGCGTCTTTTTCACTGAACAAATTCTAATTAGCAGCAGGTACAAAATCCTGAAGGCTGCGATCATTTAGAACACCCATTCTGTTGCTACACGGAGTTGAAAAAAGCAAGTCCGCCTGGGCCAAATATCTCACCGAAAATTTTCACACATTAAAATTCTTTCGCATAAAGACCAAGATCGTGTTAAATAATGTATATAAACATACACATGATATACGACATAACAGTGTGTGAATATGTAATTAGTTGGGATGACGTGTGACAATTACAGCATTAATTGCAACCGATGGTCTGTGCCTTGAGTATATTTGTTTCGGAGGTTAAACAATCAGAAGCTGCGTCACGAAACTGGTTTGATCGCAGCGATGCGAAGCGATACTTCCGTTGTGAAATAGCGTTTGTTACATCACAAACACCTCAATTATCGTCGATTAAGAAAATTCGGGTGGCAATCTCGGTTTCAGAATCACACGAAACCGGAAACTTGAGGTACTAGTTATGTGTGCATAAGGGGTATTAGCATCTGTGCATTTCAGAGAGTCTTCGCGTAACGGCAAAAATGTACCAGATTTACGAGCAACATTTGTGCAAATGTTGAACTACGAAACGAGATATACTAGGCTTGTGCCGCAGAAAGTACTGTGTTTACTTTAATATGCCCCAATCGTAATGTGGTAGACGTTTCGAGTTCGCATGCCAAACACTCCAAACCCCAATCCTTAATTAATTACCGGTCACTCTCACTTTTGTGAAATGTTGACGCGAATCTGTCTAAAATGTTGTAGGAAAAGTGAAAATCGTCGAAACTTGATACCTGGATTGTAATTTAGCATACTAACACAGTGCTTACCAACCACTTCGCGACCCACAATGAGACTTGACAATACGAATGAAAAACAAATTAATGTGAAAAGAAACAATGTATTGTGTAGCCTACAGCAGTGGTTACCAACTTGTGGACAATGGCGCCGTAGGGGGCCCATAAATGACTTGGGTAAAAGCTATCGTCTCTATGACTAGACAGATATGAATCAAAATTGAATAATAATACTAATACAGGCTATTTCTTGAACTTGAGTTTACGTTATTTGGTTTTCTTTTACATTTGAAATCATGAGTAGTTAAAAATTTGCGCAATTGCTACCCCTACAAAAAGAAGGAAGTATGATCAAATTCATCTTTAAGATCGGCTCTATCAGTATCAGTATCAGTATCAGTTTATTAATATTTTCATCATTTCAAAATACCACCAAACTGCAATACAATGAAAAGATAGCTAGGTGTCGAAACGACTTGGAATAGTCCTTGAGATCTGACACCCACCTGGGCCTAGGCGATGTAAAGAGGAGGCATGCATACTGAATGAAAGTAAAAGAAGATAATATAAAATGACCAGCGACAAAATCAGATGGGAAGTGACGGAAGCCGAGATCGATATATCAGGTCGTGGTCCGGTGACTTGTGAGGGCTGACTAGTAATCATTCCGTAGAAATTGTTCGTATTTTGACTTGAATGTGGACATGCTCGACGACTGTCGGATAGCCGGCGAGATACTGTTCCACACTTCAGGTACGGCATATCTGATAACACGATGATCTTTTTTGTCCACCATATGATAGTTGGACGACGAGGTCGCGCGTGTGCCATACTTATGCACTTTTGATACCGAGGTAAAGAAGTCATTGAAGCTTTCGGGGCAGTGACCGCAGTGGAAATGATACTTAAACTTGGCCATTTCTAGTCTCAGCATATCTTATATGTTTAGGACACCGAATCCTTTGAGCAGTAAGTATCTACATGACAAGGAATTGTACAAGCCACAATGTGCTTCATATTAAAACTAATCAAAGAGTAGGCTACCCAAAGCTTGATAAAATTGTCATGACATTGCAGCTGTATTTCTCATCAACTAACCGTTGTGAAGTTGGGCTTTCAACAATGTTAATTTTGAAGATAAACCTGTGCGGTGTCTTGGGTATGCGATATGACATTCGGCTTGCTCTTTCCACCATACCAAACCAGCAATTAACCGATTGTCAGAGTAAAAGCAAGCTCAATCAGCATTATAAATTAATGCGTTTCATAAGAAGTAACCTTCATGCTTTTTACGTGCTGTATTTTATCGTTCTGCAAGCTGCTACTGTATAAAATAACGTTTCTTGCAGGCAAGTCGTTAGGTGACGCCAGTGAGAAGCCAGAATTTGATGTTATCAATCAGTGTGGATGACATGAATGTAAACGTAGCAAAATAATGTGTGTGTAAATAGAATGGTCATATCATACCCCAGCAAGATTTGCCGGGAAGCGAGTGGCGCAGCGTCGCGACACAAATGGCAGTGGTTCGAATCCCGGTTAGCACTAACTTCTATGTGGCGACCGTTTTATGGGCTCCTCATCGCCGATCTCATTGCAGTGAGCCGAGCCGAGCTATAAGTCGGAAGCAAAAGAACCGTTGAAGCGCGCCTGACAGAGACTGCATGAGAGAGTGCAAGAGAATGAAAGTCCCGAAGAAATGCATTGAACTGTACAAAAATTGACGTGTCGTGGATCACGAAGTCTTCAAAAGGCTATAAGCACCGCTGTTTTGTGTAATAATAATCATGTCCAAGCGAAGTCACAAGGTGTAGCGCTGTCCTGCATCCGGTGATGTATGAATCTACGTCATATGAAGACTCGTAAGCTATATGCATCGCATTTCAGTAAATATGTTCCGTCCAATGGAGTTACTTTTGTGCTTGCTATTGACACTGGCCTACATTGGAATTACAAATCTGCCTTTATCAAGTTATCAATCACGCTTACCGTGTAATTACATAGGAAATACAAGCATATGGCGTGATCCGGCCACCGCCGTTGACAGTGAAAATTTTGAGACCTGAGAAGCTTATAATACACATTTTATGTCTCTCTGCCACAACTAAAAACACGACCGATAAACACCAGTCCGAAATGTGGCAACATTGGAATAATAGCAAAATTGATAAAATGCTCCAAAGTTGAATCAGGGTGTGCTCCGTTAATAGTACTTTTCGATTGCTAGTTTGACAAACTGTGCTGCAGACCGACAATTCGGTCGCATATACCGGTATATGTCCAAACGCTAATCGGCGATTGAAATACATATATTTCGCTAGCCTTGGATGTGACCATAACTCATTCGAGTATCCAAAAATAACCCATGCTCCAATCGATTATACCGCAATTGTGATTCTATAATGTACCAGAAAGATGAATGCGCACAATGACATAAAACAGTAATTATTACGTTGATTTAATGACGTCTTTGATTGAGTAAAACGAGCTTTACGCTGGAAAGTGATTATCGATTTACGTGTCGCCGAACCAAAACAGATTCCGTCATTGCAAATAATAATTTAAATACCTTGCTCGCGATCATTTTCAATTTCCTCTGGAGATAGCTGACATCGTTAGTGAGACATCGTGGATACTCTGTCTTTGGTGGTGGACTATCTCGAGATGTAATCTACGTTGTAATTCATCGTCGTTTTATGCGATGAGGTTACGATTACTCTTGTATGTGGCTATAGTTACTTTGCAGCAGGTTCGGATTGAAGCTAATGGTGAGATATTAGTTGATTTTGATTTTCCGAGTATGTAATCTATATTTTGCATGTAGCCAATAAGAACAAGTTGGCACAGATAGTGAAATTTCAAACGATATCGTAACCACAGGCATTGCACAATGCACAGTACAAGAGTCGTGTACGGTAACATAGTGAACACTGAACAGACCATGTGGGATGTTTGGCGCCAATGACTCGTCTGGATGTAATTATCCGTAATTGCAGAGCAGTGACAAAATGAACGCTTCAACACTATATTTCTGTGCAACTGTTTTGTAGGTTTTTCGGGACTGCAAAATGTTTTAACCTTCTCAAAAATCTCAAGGAATGTAGGTTCGCAGCAGCCCCGCAATAAGTCCATCTGTCAATTCCTGAAGTTAAAATAGGATTGGCTACACTGTAGCCTAATTTACGAATGTTATCATCAGTTCATATTGATGCTGTAATAAATACTAGTTTGTCAGAAAAAAACGAGGGTGTAACAGCTCATCATCTGTTCTATGACTGCCTATGTTCGCTATAGCAGTTACGTTTATGATGAACTGAATTGTGAACACGCTCGTCTCTTTTTATATCATTGTAAGCAGCGTGCTTCGCGTTCTGGTTTCGATGATATATGGCTGCTAATTCGTGTGACTTGATGCGTGTCGAAACCTTAATCACCATAAAACCAAGGAAATATTGATAGTTAAAACTATTGACACTATCAACACGCAGGTACCAATGTACCGGTAGAAAATCGGAATACCCATCATTCATTGCTACCAACGTATCTTTGAGTGAAATCGGAATACCGACGAGTGTATGCATATCAGTATATTAGCTAAAATACGAGTTTGCTAATTGCTATGCAAGATGCAGGCCTATGCGTCGATGAATGTTCATGTCTCAAACCACAGCCTGTACGAATTAAATTACTTCCATGTGATGACATCTCCTCTTCCAGACTTGGCGCCTTCCTGCCCGAAACCTCCTACTTTAATGAACGGGCATTTTCGACCGTTGAAAACAGATTATCTCTCCGGTTCCGTCGTGTTCTACAAATGCGATCCAGGATATCGACTGGAAGGGAGTAGAAAACTAGGTTGTATTGCGGCAGGAAAATGGAACGGAAAAACGCCCAGATGTTTGCAAGGTACTGCGTCAAATTCTCTGAATTTCCTCGGAGAAATGGTAGATTTTATGCATCCATATCTATGCTTATATAACTACCCATCTCGACAACAGTATTGTATATTATTCGCAGAAAAGGACAACGGGAAATCAACATGTCGAATAAGTGAAACCCCGGCCAATGGTCGGGTTTTTCCGAGTCTTGGGATTACCGTCAACATTGGGAAGCGCGTAATGTATAAATGCCGGAAAGGATATAAATTGATCGGGAATTCACAAACAATATGCGTCGCTAGAAATAGGCTGCGTGAGCCAGTGCCGCATTGTAAACGTGGTTAGTAACATTTTGATTAGCATGAAATATTGGCCAGTTGCTTACCGCCCATGCGCCTGATGTAGACCAGGAAAGTTATGGAATCGGGAAATGAGTCATAAAGCTGAATTTTTCGACCGTGTTAGCCTAGGTAATCACAGCACGCTAGGGCTAGATTATTGCATTTTAAGATGAGGAGGGATTCTCAAATAGGCTCACAAATGAATATATCCCGCCCTTCTACAGACATTGAATAAATAAAAAACGGGCAATTCCGCGTACTCGGACGTCATATATCCAAATCCAGAGATCTCGACTTCAAATAATTAAAGGCATCTCATAACCAAGCTATTCTTGTCAGTATCTGGCGGCTGTAAGATACCAACAAGAATAAAATTTAGGAAGCTGTCACCCAACTCCGGGAAGCTCAGGTACGGAGAAAAGGTCATAGCTCGCTGCAATCGCGGATACGTTCTGCAAGGAAGGACGGAAAACACCTGCTTGCATAATGGATCAATATCGAATCGGCCACCGAGATGTACCAGGGTTTCCAGTCAGAGACTTTCAGCGGCGAGATCACTTAATTTTGGTATGTTGTCTTATTATTATAACGGAGTGCCATTTGAGAAGGTATCATCGCTTCCATGGCTGGATTAACCTGTAGGGAAGGTGCACACAAGGTAGTCTCCTTAGGGCAAGTCAAAAATCTCGGACACACTGTCACAAGCTGATATCTTTTACCATTGCCACTAAGGTTATATTTAAAACAAGGGCACAAAACATATTTTAAACATTCTTTTAAATAAATGTCATTTAAAATAAATGTTTTACTGGGACAAACTGTAATTGTGTAAATACTTCCGGGATAACATGTAGTAGGAGCATTCAGACGACTTGCACTGGATATAAACGACATATACAATATGGACTGGTTGGAACCCTCGAAATCGTCATCGGTTCAACACAATGATATAAATATATATCATTGGTTCAACAGTATACCACTGAAACAGAATGTAAGCTCTAATGATGGTGACCACCTATTGTTAAATTGCTGCATGTCAAATGCAGTCATTGACAAGATATTCTTTTGTCCGTTTAAGACACGGGTCAGAATACTTATTCGCCCTATATTTTCAATCGATAGTCGTAAGGAGCGATACAACAGTGTAAATCCACTATGACGATATTTTCCGACCAGCTCGGCTGTGTATTTTGCGTTTTTGAGAACCCCCCTCTAATATCGTGAATCGCATTGAACCGGTTCAAATTCACATTCAACCACTGAAAACGGTGGTCCTGGCCATCACAGAATCAACTTAATATATGCGGGACGGAGCCTTCCGACCCCTCTTACGCCATCGGAAAATATCGCCGCCTTTTATCCGTCCGACTGACAAACTGTGGTATACGCGATTCGCGAACGATTCGAAACAGATATTGGCAAACGCAAGACTTGATTTGTTTCTATCGACTTAATAAGCACCAACAAGTGTTTTGAAATTCAGTGTGCAGTTATTTCTTGTCGTTTATTACAGTTACGGAATCAGATTTGTCAATAATAATAACTGCGTTGTTGAAGCATGCTGTTGCTATTTCGTGAACTCAGGTAAAGATTGTTGCTAATCGCAAGATAAGATACTGTAATCACTCACACGTACCAGACTAAACGAAAGGTGAAATTACTTTTCAATCAGCATTTCAACACGGGGAGCATTATTTTCCTCCGGGTCGCATTTTCCTGGGTCGCATTTGTACCACGCAGGGTTTAGATTATTCTGTGCTGTATCATATCAATATCGAAGGTTCCGGACTTCTCATGAAGTCACGTGTTCACCAAACATTCATTCACAAGTATTTGGTGTGTAGTGGCGTGGAAATGGTCAGCGCCGAAATGCCGATGATGCACCCGCAGGTCGTGCGCGCCTAGACTAAAGTATTTCAACGGCCTCAAGCGATGTTCTCGTAATTGCGAATATAGGTAGACTTATTTCAGTAAAATTACGCGCATTTCGTTCGGGAGTGGGTATACGCAGAATAAAATCCAGAAATGCATAGTGCGACACTAAAGCGCGCGAAGCGAAGCGAGACGAAATTTTAAAATTGAAAAATTCTGCACCATGATATTCTACCTTATGCTGATTAACGATATAATGCCGTGCCAACATCGAATTTGCTTTATAATTAAGCTGCCATAAATTTTTTACATTCCAAAAATGTTTTTTTTTTCGGGATCGTTTGTATATTCTCGCAGTCCTAAAAACTTGTCTCGCGGACCCCAAAAGGACCGCGAGCCCTTGTTAGAGAACCACCGACTACATCTTGGCATGGTACACTTGGTTTTGTTCCACTGAATTCACTACCGCCTGGTGCCGGCTAGTTCGTGGGTCTCTTGTGTCAATACGTGGTATGTCGTGTGGATCAGAGTTTGAGGATTTCTGTAATTCACATAAAATGAAGTGAAATCGGGAGTTGTCCAGCGTAACGCTTTTCGTTTCACCGAACAACGACAGAAACAACAATATATCATAAATGTACCGTTATATTTTTAAGGACGATCGGAAAACCCGTTACCGCAACGGCGCACGCAAGTACTTTGCCGATTACCGAGCCGTAGCATCAAAAACGGGATAGTGATATCCCCTGTTGACAGCGTCAGAGAAGGAGACATAATTTCGTACAAGTGCGACAAAGGATATGCAATCGAAGGCTCCGACACCAGCACTTGTTTCAAAAGCGGGAATTTCTGGCCACGGCCTCCGGTTTGTGCTCGCAAAAATCGGAAATCGTCAAGGAAAGCGATATGCAACTTATACGCGTTTTTCAACGGCCGTATGACGACGTCTCGAAAAAATGCGAATTTCCTCAAAGTGGGAGAAGTCGCGAGGTTTTCGTGTAACGCCGGGTACAAACTCATGGGATATAAAAAAACGATTTGCGGCAGAGAAGGGAAATTACTGCCGGGTGGAGCTCCGCACTGCGTGAGTGAGTGTATTAAGTGTGCTCGTAGTTGGTGACTTGACTCGACTGGGAAGTTGAATTCGCAGGGTATTGCGCGGCGCCTCGCACGGAAGAGAACGGCATCGTTTACGGAATCGAAAACGGGATTGTGTTCGCGGGAAAGCGATTATTTTTCGACTGCAAGGTTGGGTACAAGCTGATTGGCTGGGATCATACAGTGTGTCGGTCGAACGGGACGTACGAGCACGAACCGCCGCTGTGTGTTAGATGTGAGAAGGATATTTCTTTTCGTTGATATGTGCTGCATTTTATATACCAGGGTGCAGGGCTGTAACCATCAAGTCACAAGGTTCCGAGTTACAAGTCAATCTAACGTTTATGGCTTTGACTCGAGTCATTTGCAATTCACACCCGAGTCCAAGACAAGAATCGGAGGGTCGAGTGCGAGTCATTGTGTTGAGACTCGAGTCCTAGTCTAAGTTACCGTGTTGATTGCTCATTATCAAGCGCATGTCACTTCTTTACGACTTTGTTTTGATGATATCAAGTGCCTCGCATTCATCGTATACTAATTTCCTCACACCTATAACATATATATTCAAACAGATAAAAGACTGTTTCTGACCCTATTTCTAAGTTACCACGGAATGCCTATCGCCATCAGAAACATTACCAATATAAATGTACAACAGCAGTCAGTATAGATCCAATGTCTATACCATTCTATCAGTTCGTTTCTAAATCGCAAAAAGCAGCATTACCAAACCCAGCTTCGAACGTTAATTACCCCTAAAGGTCATCCAAATCCAAATGTATGACTTGAATCGAGTTGTGATCTTGTGAAGAATGTCTTGTATCATATCACTTGGTCGAGTCGGGTACAATGTTGACTCGAGTACAAGCACAAAGTGACTCGAGTCATTGCACACATTGACTCCAGTTGAGTCTGGTCATTTTCTATATTTAAGAAAATGCCTCGAGTCAAGTCGGGTCACAGAAAAAATGCGACTTAAGTCGGACTTAAGTCAACACAACCCCACCAGGGTGTAAGCTATACCTTCAACTGCGGAAGACCCTGATTCAATATGCTAATTTTCGTATTAAGATTGCTGTAAGAAGCCGGTTATATCTGTTTTCGGGAGAATGATTGAGAACCACGAATATTACGTAAAAGGAGAGATGGTCATCTTCAAATGCGTCGAGGGCTACGAATTGGTCGGGTCTTACGCGTCGGTTTGCCATACATCCGGACAGTTCACACCAAACCCTCCCGTATGCAGAAGGATAGGTAAACTTTAAACGCTATACTTCGTCCATTAATTGCGGAAATCTCGGTCATCTCCCGTATATAATGAGATGGATCGTATGAGCCTTCGATAAAACCAGTCCTAAAAATATTGCTGAAGCAGATACGCAGAGGACTGCGTAATATTCATTACTTATTGTGGCGTGTCCTTACATCAGATCCATCAGTAAACATCACGTGTCGTAGTGATCGAATACGATTCCAATTCACGGCTTGACTGGATGTATAAATTTACCCAGCATAAATTGGTATCAAATTAGTACCACTGTTTGTATGGTGATTTTTCGGACAACAAACACTATAAGCTTGTGTCTGCATGATTCGTGGTAGAGGACATAAAATTTCAATGTCACCCTGAATTAGACAAGACAGTTAAATAAGTTGACATCATCTCGTCATCCATGCCTTGTAGTTAATAGAATACTATCCATTTCTTAAATATTTAATACCACGAATACGCATTGCGGCTCTGTGCAGATAATTATATGAACTGAATGGAACTACTGTTCTTGCAAACCAGGTGCGCAACATGTGATACCGACGTCCTGCGAAATCGGCAAAATAGACCCTGCCGTAAAAATAGAGCCTGACCGAAAGGTTTTCGCGATCGGATCGTTAGCAGCCTTTTCGTGCGAAGCAACTAGCGAATTGCACGGACCGAACACCGCTGTATGCGAATTGGACGGGCGATTTCACGTGACCCTACCTAAATGTAAGTGAAGGGTAATATAGATCATATTCAGAGTTTACCCTGGAGCCCACCCTGGAAAAATTGCAAATGCTATCCTCCACTGCAGTGCACATATCGTAAATCCGTGTTGTTGTTGTTGTTGCTGTTGCTGTATGAGTTTAATATTGGTGCCCGACTTCTAATGGCTTTTGTACCAGCTCTAATGAGAGTATTATATATCGTTTCGTGTCTTTATAAATCTTGACCAGTTAGTAGGACATATTCTAACAGAGTACCCAGCATGGTGATAGGATTAACCAGGAATGTTTCCGAGCGGAACGAAACCGCGTCTCTTGTTTGGTCCTTGTAGATAGGCTGCTGTCGAGGGTCTTCATATTTGGTGCAGTGAATGACTAAATGTTCAACTGTTTCAGGTACCCCACGTAAATCTGTGTCGACTAAAAAGACATCTTGGCAATTTCTAATTCTTTTCACTGATATATGTGGATTAGCTGGCAATAATAATAGCCATCAATATGTCTAGGTATTGACGCACTGATAAAACAACACCGTCCATTCAGGTTTGGCAATACGCAAGAAATGCTCTATTCCGAAGCTCGAAGAAGACGTGACCGTCGACCCAAGTCATACCGAATACGATCCCGGAGCAGTAGTCAAATTTTCGTGTGGAAAAAACTTTCTGAAAATCGACGGCCCGGTGTCCGGTAAATGCCGGGACAACGGCGAATTCGATATCAAGCGGATGCCGAGATGCGCCCGTAAGTGATTGGCTGGCGGAAGCATATGGATTGTACCATATATCGTGATTCGAGCACCAGAAAATGTTTGTTACATAGAATTATTAGTAGGGTGGGTACTCGAATTCGATTCGATTATTATCAATTCTGATAAGTAGTGATACACGACATATATTCTGTTACTGACTCAAGCATATGCCCCTTGCGAATTTACCAACGAGAATCATAGTTTATTGGTCGCCGTAAGTGGAACTGGAAATTATTGTTGTTTGTGGTTTTCATGGTGTTTGTCGACTACTTTGGTCATTTACACCACGCCAGCTGTTTTCGTAGCTATTAAGTAGCTACCGACTTGTCTCACGGCCATCTTCTAGACCAGTGGTTCTCAACCTTTTACACCTCGCGGACCGGTAAAATTTCGAAAAATGTCCTGGCGGACCGGTGAACTTTCAAAATTGAAATGAAGCTAAAATTTATAGTATGCAACCGTTTTTTTGCGATTATATAGTGCTAGCGAGTGACATTTAGCTGGTTTTGATCGGAATTAATTATCTTCATGATGGCATCTATGTGATGTTATGGTAGTCAGTCTGCTGAGTCAAGGTGAAATAGCCTTGTCCAGATAAACGTGCTACTGCCGAGAATCTTCTTTCGCGCCGAATGCCGTGGGTTTAACCGACCACGCCAACTCGAATAATATTCTTCTCTTTGACAATATCGAGAGAAGAAGCGTTTCGGGGTCGAACCTATAGCACCTTGTCGTGCTACCTTGCTTATGGCCCACTTCCACCGGAGGCATAGGCTACTCTGCCAACTACGAATACAATGCGTGCAGCAAGAAAACACCATACAGCAACTATACCGGTCATCCGCCAATCCGTGCCGATAAACCACCTCGTCAGCCCTTCCCCAAAATCGTTGGTCTTGGGCCCCAACAGCGCGACAAGACAAACTTCAGGGGTTTCGCCGCCAGAACATACAGCGGGGTGGATGTTTCACCAGTACTTGTCAGCACATTCATTCTGCCCAGTGTAAGCAGAGAGTTTATGTTGCTTCATCGCGCCAATAGCGTAAATTTTCGATCATTCATGAGAATCATGACTGAATCGGTTTTCTCGCTGCCGAATTTTTAGCACATCTTTCGAGTCCCATGTTAGCCTAAACTTCATTATGGGTTGGTACGTCGTGGCGCGGTAATGGCTGACGCCTAAATGCCTATTTCTATAAATCATGCATATTTCTCCGAGAAGGACACCTAATAAACACGACATTTAGTGACACTAAATCGCGCAAAGGCCGAAAAGAAATTGAAAAATGTTGGAAAAAGTTTTAAAAGAATACGCTATGAATTATGTTAATTTGCAAAATAATTTTGGGCTCTTTCCAAGTTCAGCCCCTCTTTAATTGGGCGGTTTGGGGTGCCTCAGTTATGGTCCTGCACAAAATGAATGAATCAAAAATGAATAATCGCGCAAACTGCGCTGTTTAGCGATGAGTCAGCCCGTACCTGTTCTGTATTTGTCGCTCTCATGTTGTCAAATGACACGTCTTGAACTTTAAATGAAGAAAAACATGTTACCAGCCCTAATGTTACCTCACAAAGTTCTGCATCAGTTTAAGATTTGATGTTTTATTTATTTTATCAATGGACAAGCCTTTCACATCGCATCTTGAATTTAAGGTATAGAATTGTAATATACCTGGCGGACCGGCAGGAATGTCGTCGCGGACCGGCACCGGTCCGCGGACCGGCGGTTGAGAACCACTGTTCTAGACCTTTATAGGAGACGCTTACACGGATGATATGGCGAAGAGGGGCCTAGATAAACCTCCAACACTGAGGTAGGAATTCTCGAGTCGACCTCAGTCGGATTCGAACCCGCAACCCGATGGTGTTGCAGCTTTGAATTATACCACTATGCATGAAAGTTACAGCTTTACAGTTTCCGCATCATTTATAGTGTTATGACGTCATAACAAGGGATACAAGAATATTGAACTCGCCTAGAAGTAGTAACTACCAGAGATGAGCGGATTTGAAATTTCTATGTCCTAATCCAATCCAAATCCGAACCTTCAAATCCAAATCCAAATCCTAATCCATAACTTTTTCATATTTAAGTCCATGTCCAATCCTAATCCGATTCCAACTGGAAATTCAGTAAAAATACTAATTTATGCAACAGAGGGATTCGAAAATTTTCTTTCACAACCAACGATTCACTTGATTCAAGATAACTTAGTAACCATAAGTACATTAATAACTGATCTGAATAAAGTTTGTCGCCATTCGCCACACGACATTTCAATCTCCCAGAAAATTAGTCAATCCAATCCAAATCCTAATCCGTTCTGAAAAAAATGTCTAATCCAAATCCAATCCAAATCCGACAAAATTTCACAAATCCTGTTTTTTCAAAACCTAATCCTAATCCATGCTCATCTCTGGTAACTACACGATCGCATCATTATGTGCAAAAAATCTGTACAGTGTGCGGCACCGCGACTCCGATGAAGAATACTCAATGTGAAAACGTAGCAGCGCAGCATTATTATGAGTACATTTGTCCCACTTACGAGTTGCGGTGTCGACGGACACACTATCCGTCATTTTATATAGCGTATAACAGCGTTCTAATGTCAACACATCGTCTTAATTTCAGTGTCATGGTCACTGCTCGCTCTCCTCGGCTGATTAGCATGCACCTGCTTTCAACAAGCACACGGCGGGATCACACCCTTCGCGGCACGGGAAGAACCAAGAACTTAAATCCGCCAATGTTATATTTTGACACACGGTCATTGATACCGTTGATTTTGATATACGAGCCAAACTGTTCATCAGGAGACAACTGTATATAATTCCGTAATGTATGCAATATGCATACATGTTCTTGAATTTTCTGGCAAATGACATCGATTACGAGTACGTTCTTCCGTCGCGATTATTATTTATGGTTATATCTATTCCAGTTGCGTTCAAAATACAGCTACATGTCGAATACAATTCATGAAAAGACCTCTATAGTCAGTTCAAGCATTCATTCTGTATTGGATGGTAAAAAGTGAAGAATCAAATGAGGTATTGCATCAGAAAGAAATGACTGTCAATTACGTGATACTAACACATAGCTGATGGGTAGTCTAGTTATCAGAAAAGAGGTAGGCCTACTTATTTACTTTTCGGAGTATTACAAGTGGATTTGCCTATTTACTATACTTCTTCAGGTGGTTGTCAGTTTTGACTACTTCTACTTCTACTTCTACTTGACAGTGTTCAGTTGGAGAGGTGCCCGCAATTGCAGCCAGTAAAATCTTGAGCAGCGTAGAGTCCTGCATGTAAATACGGATAGTCGGATTTTATTTGATACTAGATCGTATTGGCGGTGTCGTCGATTAAAAGGTCACCAAATCGTCCTATAGCATATCCGCATGTGCGGAGCTCGTCGACAAGCTCACATTCTGCAACCTGCGTGAGGTTTGGGGTTTTGAAAATTTTATGATAATGTATAAATTTAAATTCTGAGGATTAATTTGGATTCGCGACGATAAAAAATATCACGGTAATATCATCTCATACGCTCATCCCAGTAAGTCTTGTCTCTAACAGTGATGTGCTCTTGGTGGCAAATTGCCTGATATCAACGAATGGGTGTTGAATTGATATGTAAATGAGGTAGTAGCAAAACAATGACCTAGCCACCAACGCACACCGTGTGGCTTTCTCTTATTAAGTGCTCAGAATTATTTACTCTATATTGCGTATTACTCTGTAGTACATGTATACTGTATAGTCAAGATTCATTCATTAAGTTGAGATAATTTATTATAATATCTGAGAAACAGCAAGTGCATAGACAAAGCAGGATATTTTATGGAAAGGAGGCGTATGCCTGCTGTTTGCTTTCCGAGAGCGATGACCGAACGTCTCATCTTTTTTGGAACTAAACTATTGCTTCCAGAAATACCATGCACGCAGTGTTTGTCAGTATTACGCAAGGAGAGATTACAAATTACACCGGAACACTAAACACAAGTTTTGTGACAGGAAGTGTCTGATTAGGCAACACAACTTTCTTCTGAATTTCAACGGAGTTAAAAATTCGATGCTAATTTATCTGCCTAACGCTCGTCAACCGTAGAAGCAATATGGACTACTTGGTCGCTGCTACCCGTGTTCATACATCGGGCGTGGCTCATAATACAAAACGAAAATCCAGGACTTGTCATAATATATGATATTATGGACTTTTATTCTCGTTTCTTCAATATAGTAAGTAATTGTACCTGTCGCACGAGTTCGAGCAGTGACTTAGTATCGTACAATAGTCGTGTATTGCGGGCCGCAGCCACTTTCATGTTGAAAAATTGGATCTTTACCAGTTTTTAGTATGTGACCACAGGCGAAGAGTGTTTTCTGGTGTAATCACTGTCAGATGATAAATGTTAAATGCATAGACTGAGATTAACGGGCCTTCTGAATATATGTGTGCATCAATGTGCGATGGCTAAATCATTATGAAATTCCAGTATATAGAGTAAAGATCTGTACTTGCTGATTACGAATTTAAAACGTATGGTTCGACTCGCCGACTAGAAATAATTGTAGAGATTTAATCTGATAACTGTTTAAAGAGGTAATGTTCGGTCGTGGAATACCGTCACTGTCACAGGTTATAGCAACATCCTGACATCAACCGACGGTCAATCTTTGCATGGATGTGACGCCGACACCCACGATTTCTCGATTGGCATCTGCAGTAGCGAATATATAATCCCTCCTGCTCTGATTTGTACGACTTCAATGCTTGGTCAGTATTTAGAAATGCGACTTGGCTGTTTGAAGATGCGGATGACGTATCCATTACATGGGCTTCTCTTCTTTGTATCTCCACGCGATCCGTACATGTATCCATATCCGCATCTGCATAGTCTATATCAGTGCTTGCCGATATTTTTCGTCGTGGTACACCCTTTTAACGTTTACTCCAAACTCATACACCCCTCACTACATAACACACTGATTATGTATAGAAAGCCTGATCCAGGGGTGTTCGACCTTTTTTCTATTCACAGCCGTACTTCGATTCAATATATATAGGACATATGGCCCATCCGGACGTCATATACTCATATTAAAGTGACTACTGGGGACTTCGCATCGCGGAGAGCCCTTGTGGTATCAACACTGAATTCTTGAGATATACCTTGTGTATAAAAGTTTTTACTTGTAGCGGCACAACATTCCCGCGGGCTTACTATCTTTGCACCCAAATCGGACATGTTATCTGGATTCCCTAGTCGCGCGGATCGCGAACAATTTTTCCACCTTGAAAGTTAATCGAAATTTTGGGCACAAAATGAATGATGATGCATCTTCCAGCTTTCATTAATCACTTTGTTGCATTTTGTCATTTTGACGTACCATCATTAGGCATAGTCGAAATATATATTGAAATCGGCCAAATGTACGGGTGTATTATTTTCCTTTACGATTCGCATTGGGACGGTGGGGCTCAGATTACACCATTATATAAAAAACGAAAAATCCAAGACACCCTGAACCACACCAATCGTGATTAAAGTTTTCGAATCTAATTAAAATCTCTCAAAGATTTGGAACCAATTCGTTAATTCAAATTGCATATTGACGGTCGCCAACAAACGTTAGTTTATTATGCTCAGAGGGATGCATAGATATTGTTCAACTTAACGGCTGCGTGCGACCTTACGTCTGCAAGGTTGGCCACTTCTGGCCTGTTGAAATAAAGGTGAACAAGGCTGCAATGGATCGGAAATGCGATACATTAATCAGGGCTCGAGGTTACAGGACCACCGTCTATAGCACAGCGGCTCTTAAACTCGACCCCCCAAGACACCCATTTTAATTTGGATCTGGTACACCCCATTGCACCCCATCTAAGTGATATACCCTGTCCCTTTTAAACTTTAGTTACACCCCAGGGTGTACGATACACCCGGTTGAAGAGCCCTGGTCTATATAGGTCTTTATCTGATGAGCGCGATCAAGCGCTGTGCTGTGACGTGTAGTAATGAAGGTGTTTGCCTTTGGAAATGCAAAACATGATAGAGTTTAAGCTGAAAGTCTCTAGGTAAGTTGTCGCCGCGAATCAGGACACTATCAATGTGGGACTTTGGACTGCCTCGAATCTAAATTGTCCTACTACCTCCCTTATCGCCGAAATACTGAAACTTCAGATATTTGTCAGCATGTGGCATCTGGGTGAGTGGCATTCACTTCAAGTTAATTGCATCGTTATTTGCTAAGTCATGAATATTATGATCGCGAAATTGCCAGGGTAGGCTAATATTACACCATGATATCGCGTTGGGATCAGATTTATATTTTGATCAACACTGCTCAGTGCTCAATGAACATCATGATGCCTATAGGCTATTCGTTGATTTTGTATGGTCATGTTCATAGATCAATTTTTATTATGCTGATCGTGTTCACAGCGCGAATGAAAAACGCCGCTACTAAAGCGCCCTCCCGAAGCCACATATTCGACATTGTAGTTTCACGATGCTAATATAGGAAGTGAAATTGCCCGAGGTGTGCAAATTTTCACATCAGCATAAGTCACAATCAAATTACCCAAACACTTTTGACCGTAATGCACTGGCATTGCCGGATACCGATGAATCTACCGCGTGATTTGTTTCAGCAATCTTCTATAACATATCTGCCTTGCTGCAGAATATCATTCATTCGACATAATTACGTGAAATTCCACATCCTACAATTATACTCTGATGTATTATCATAGTAAGGTACGCATTTAATTGTGGAAGTGCTCCGCGCAAGGAGGAAAATATTATATTTATGATGAGATTCAGGGGATGTTGATCCCGTCACAATAATCTACATACTCGGACCTTTAATTTGTTTCTGAAATTACACATAACATGACGTCGGTGTTCGCCTAAATGATCAAAAATGAATATTACCTCTAAAAAGCGGATAATGATGCCAAGTGACCGGTTTCGAATCCATGCATCAAATTGTTCTTCGAAAGCGAGGGTTTCTTTGAATAAAATCAGCCGGAGCGAGGGGAAGCTGCGCTATATCTAGATATCAGGCAGAAGACACGTACATGAAATATGTGTAGTTGGATAACATATACGATCACAAAGTTACTGCTGATTGCAATGCTAATGAGTTGGTGTCAAAATACGAATGCAAGAACAGGTGAGGTATCGAAAACGTTTCATTGCACATGCATCCTACGTACCTAATTTAATATGCGTCGTTCCCGCCATTAATGCATCCGAATTTAAAAAAAAGCGTCACTGTAATGTATGAACGTATGCAAATAATTGAAGTGAACATAGAGATATAAGGCATTTCAGTCTTCACAGTTAATGCTGTATAGTCATAAAATAGTTTTTTTTTTGTCGGATGAGAAAGATTATTATTGTTCGCTCTTGGAGGGGCGTGTGCAGCACCGTGACAATTATTATGCAGTATGTAGCCGGTTCCAAGTTTTCTACTAGTAGTTCTTACATCCGGCTATACAAGATCTCTTCAACACGCAAAGATGTGCTTCCTGCACTTCAACAAAGTAATGTAGTGTACGAATATAAGTGCCACTGTGATTGTGGCTACGTGGGAAGAACGTCAAACCGTCTGCAGGAACGCATAAACCAGAATGTCCTCAGAGTTATCAGAACACGTGTATCACGCTCGTTGAAGAGCTCACCCTTAACTCATCCGCTTAAACTTGATGCTGACCGATCAAAGGCGGTTGATTCTGCCATCGGCAAACATCTGTTAGATAATCCAATTTGTGCTCATAATTATCGAGACGACAGATTTCGCGTCGTTGGGAGGGGCCGTTCACACTTCCATTTGTGTGCCTTGGAGTCGAATTTTATCAAAATACACCAACCAAAACTCTGTCAACAAAATGAGTTCGTGTACCACCTAAAAATAGTACATTGAACGCTCTCTCATTCGAAATTTCATGCTGGTGGTGTCACATTTTGTGATACGATTGTTGATATGCAATGTTCTTTCCAATTCTTTATTAGTTGCTGACGATAACCCCTGACGAGTATCAGCCGAAAATATTCGGGTTCATTTCAATATGAATAAACTATTCAAGATTAGGATACCAGCATGACTCAAGGGGTGCGAGAATTATTGCTGTGTGTTACATATTCCGTTTTCGACAGATCCACTGCGCTCCGGACAGATTTGCCGAAGACCCTCCATTCGAAAAGGACGGGTTGAACCTAGCTTCCCTGCATATTTTCAGCATGAGATGATAGTAATCTATTGTGCCTACCCATACATTAAAATTGGACCCGGCGTAGCAATTTGCCAGTTGTCTGGTAACTTCACAAATTTACCGGACTGTGTTGGTAAGTCGAATATTAGGCTGGATAATGAGTTGGCGCGACCTCCTAGAGGCCACAATCCTAATTACAAACAAATGTATATAGTTATATATGTATGGTAATTGGTAATGGCTCTTATCGACACGCATGGCAGATGTCCATTGTCCATGTCCATGCTGACAAAGATTGTTGTATCAACTCACTATTATTTGCATGTAGCCTAATGCCAAGTGTGCTTTTGGGTTAAGCTTATTTTTCCTTTCTTTCCAGCTTAATCATTTGCTTGAGTGGTTAACTACTGACCAGATGCATAACTTAGGAAGTTACATTACGCAGCATGATAGTTTTAATTATGCATTTATTTGCGATAACCTTCCGAAGTGGCGCTGCTTAGTTGCGTAAACCACGGATGGAAGTCGCCCACTAACGACGGTAATCTTCATACTGCCGAAGATACTATTCGAAAGCGGTGTCTTAGTGGTTCACTGTTAGCTCACTGCTGAGGTTAATCCAACAAGGTCACGTCAGATATGCAATTCCGATACAGATGATGTATTTACACATATAATAGACTACGAACCAACCCGTCGCGTAGTAAATCTATGGGACACGTTTTTAATGCAATACCATCGCGTTCAGTTAGCCAAGTGTTTCTTCACAGTTTTTCTGGCGCGGCACCCTAAATTTACTTGGGTGGTTTCGTGAACCCCTTAAATAGGAAAGCTGATAAGTTGATGACTAAGAAAGACGTCATCAGTTCCGCCCAGTCTTAATAATGGTCTCATCAATTGCCATCTGGTATAGTTATAGCCTAAAAAGCGACCTGATGACTAAAAAGTGATCATGTAAGTAATAACTTTCGCTCGTGACATGCGGTAAGCGTTGAAAATATAACAAATAGAGGACAGACGTAGTTTTAGTTTCAAAATTGGCCCTATATAACCCATTTAAACTAGTCCCACGAGGTACACGGATTCCAGACTAAAACCCATACGTTAGGCGAATTGAGCCGCTTGGCAGAGCTTGTTGCCAAACGTCAATTTATCAAACACAATTACTGAACCTGTATCTTGCAGCCTGCGTTACACCGCGACCTCCCAACGGATCGGTCAGACCTCGAGTAGCGAGAGTTTTCCAAGATGTTGAATTCCGATGTGGTAAAGGGTACACGCTTGAAGGCGAAGCCCATCAATTCTGCAAAAGGGATGGAACTCTTTCCGGCTCATCGCCCACCTGCAGTCGTAAGTACCGGTAGGAATCGACGACCATGATTGATAGCGCGTGTGATCACGACATATATACATTTCACGCCTCGGTAACCATACATTAACAACCACGCTTATTGACAGTGACAGTGAGGTTGACCAGATACAAACTTCAGGATTGGCAAGATGTATATTCTACAATGTACATCATCTAACACAGGGGCCGCCAACTCAAAACGGGCCGCGGGCCACGTTTCAAATTTCGTAGCGGTCGCGGGCCGCATAAATTCAATATCGAGATAAATGATGCCACACAGTTTAACCATAGTGTCCTATATGGTATGGACA
>ATSW01007253.1:0-10729 GCA_000444245.1 Botryllus schlosseri
GAAAAAAACTGTGTTGCTATCCTTCTAATTATAGTCTAATTTTAAAAAGCTGACAATTTTCCAATCGTCAACCTCCGGACTCTATCTGCTTTCAGGCACATCCTGGCTTTGTGAACAAATACACCAACCGAAGCAACGGGGGTATCCCTATTTACGCCCAGGAAAGGATGCAAGAACGCGCCGCAAGAAGGTGGGTGTCCGGTTTCAAAGACTACTCCAGTTTTTTTCAACACCTTCCTATCTTTTCATTGTACCGCAGTCTTTTGAAAGGCTGAAATCATGAATGAACTGATACTAATACTGACTTTTGACCTTCCCAAATATCTTGACAGGATCGCGGAAATGAAGATCGCCGAGGAAGAGAAGAGGAGACGCCAGAACGAAGTTTTGCTCGGAAAATTGGATGAAAACGGCATCAAAGTGAGAATGTCCGTTTTTAACAACTGGATACAGATACAGAAACTATGAGTTAACAAACTGTTATTATGAACACACTTTTGAAATCTGAGTTTCCAATTTTGCGAAGGACGAAGAAACGAAAGCAAAGTACGCCGAAGTCTACGGAATACGATACCAACTCGGACCGCAACCTAATAAGTAAGAACCGCCTCACCACTGTTCTCACCCATACACCCACACTTTCCTTTCGTTCAGGCCCCCGTTTCTCCTCTACAACCCCTTTCATGACATGACACCGATCGGGACCTCGCATGAACGTAACTCTTCGTTTCGGGTCAAAAGCGAAGGTAAACTCACAAAAATTTTGAAAATGAAAATATTTATTAACATTATTATTAAAATTACTGATATTTGCTATTATTAATTTTAATATTAATATTTATCCGGATTAAAAACAACGTTGAGCCCACCAAAACCGTTATCAAATATTTATATTATTACTATTCTTTATTCACAGTAAAACTAATGAATGCCTTCATTATCCCCAAACGAAAATGACGAGATTGCAGTAAATTTTTAAAATTTCAGTAATACAGTCACATTGTTATTCCTATACAATGCATAAAGAGGTCAGCTATAAATATCATATTATAATAATAATATTTACTTTTATTACTATTAGCAAACCTGAGCCCACAGCTCTGAAACGCAAAATAATTTGAAAATTGTTCTGGTTTCCTAATATTTTATTGTTATTTCATTATTTATTATTATTTATCCTGGTTGGAAGCAAAGGTGAGCCCCAACTCAAATGTGCACAAAAACAACACAAAATAATTTGAAAAGCGTTATTATTTAAAAATATAATAATAACATTATATTAATATTTATTATTATTATTTATCCTGCTAAAAAGCCAAAGTAACCCAAAACTCTGAAACGCAAAATAATTTGAAAATTGCTATATATCCTAATAAATTTATTGTTATATTAATACTACTGCTACTATTTTTATATATTTATTTTATCCACAGGAAAAGTAGCGTCAGACGACACGAGTCGTGAGCACTCTGCCGAAACAGAATCAGAAGAAAAAACCACAAAATCGACAGTTTCGCTTCAAAATTTATCGTTCCGATACTCTGGAGAATTGAAAGAAGGCAGACGTCATGATTGGACTTTAGACAACGACAGGATTGTGACCTCACTGAAGGAATGGGACTGGGGCAGCGCGATTTACGAGCGTTCCAGAACTATCGATCTCGGAGCCAATTTTTTGAGGAAAGACGAAAAAGTGTCGAAAATCGACATCGTCGCGAATTTCGGGTCGAAAAACGATAAAACTTTTAAAGAGCAGAATCGAGATTTGTCCGTTTCTCTTCCGCCAACTTCCGGAGGTCCGAAGAACTTACAGCAATACGAAATTCTCGGGCGGACGCCAAATTCACCGAATCAAGTACACAGGTTTGTGTCTTTTCCTTTGAAGATTTTTCTAAATGTCTTTTTCTTTCCGAATAAGTTCCTCATGGTGCAGAATTTGAACAAATCTTTTTTACTTTTAGCGGCAAAGGGCCCGCCATCACAGGCGAATCAATACTGAAACCACATGGGGCCAATCAAGAACGATCAAAGTCCGCAGACCACAAAAAGACTGCGGAAATCGAATTCAGGCAATTCTCGAACGACAACGAGCAAAGCGTAGCCGCGTCACAATCCCGTTTATTCAACAAGAGAGAGGCAGATCACAACGGTCTGATATTTTCTGTTCATAAAGTGGACGGCCGAAAGTCAAACAAAATCAAACCCTTCTCAAACTCGCCCCAAAAAGGAGCCAACACGATCTATTCACGCATCACAAAGCCTCTCACGGCCGGTTCTCCAAACGCTACAGATCTCGGGTTCAATTCTGCCCGATGACGGAGATTAGCTACTTTTGTCAGCTGCTTATTATTTATATCAAAGTCTATTTTCGTTTATTTATCTCAGATTTCCTTTCAATAAAAGCTTATTACAACCGGCCTCATTTTATATGGTTTTAATTTACGTCATACATAAAACAAGCTTATTATTTATATTAGGGGTTCTTGACAGTCAGAATGTTCGAGTCACAAATCAATCTGATTTTATAGTTATAGTTAATTATTTTTATTGTGATGGATAACAGACATTATATTTTTTGTGGCAGATATTTGAACTTTCACATCATTCATACTGTTATGACGTCATAATGGGTGACTATATTTTGAGAATTTCTCGCGTACAATACACAAAGTGACTCGAGTCGCAACATTGTGGAGTCATTACAAACCTTCTTTCTAACCTGAGGTCCATGAATCTCTTGGTGGTTGGCGACTAGTTTTCAGGGGTCCACGAAAACTAAATAGCGACACTGCAACCATAGCTATGCTATAGCTATGCTGCAACTCTTAACACACCTATATTTATAAGAACTGTCCTCATTTTGGACTATGTCCTTTTTTGTGTAATATTCATAGCTCGCCATAGATAACAATAGCCGTACGGATGTTACGAACACGACCTATTCCGCAGTTAGGGAGGGGCTACTGGACAAAACAGGTCATGGAAGCAGTGTATTGATTGACGCAGCAGTGTCGCAGAACCTTTGCCTTTCGATAGTGCTATGTTTTCGCGGGCGGCGCCTACCTAGTTGAAACATGTGCGCTCCTGGATATTGCCCAATTTCGAGTTGGTGCTTCTGCTAGCTCCAGGTGTGTGTGTGATTTCAAAGGCTACTCCAACTACAAGTCGTTTCGACACATTTCTATATATTTATTGGATCGAAGTCTCGTTGTGTTTTGAAATGATTATATTTGAACAGCTTCTTTGAGGTACAGAACTTCATATTGAAATGGTTCATGTGATCAAATGTGTTCAATGATGGAATTATAAATAAATTACGGAAATCGCTGAGGTGTAACATTTGTATAAACAAACATTCGGCACATCAGTGGGAAATTCGTGAACCATCAACGCAACTGTCGAGTTCTATCTGTACTTCGACTGGGTGTCTTTACTACAAGTATGCGGGGGCGGATATGCTTCGTACTTGTGAGCTCCGTTTGTGGGTTACTCGTTAGTACCACTGCGACTGTGACTACAAGAAAAGATGAACATAACAAGAGCTCAAAGTTCATTATAGCAGCCATAGCCAGTATAGGTGCTAGAACATTAGTTCGGATCAAGTGCTGGATTTACCGTCATGTGTTTAAATAAGACTCAAGGTGATCATAACTATGTAAAAAAGAGAAACCAACTTGTGGAAATGAGTGTTTAATCTTATCTAAAAATTGATGTCACGTATACCAATAATGTCAAAAATAGGCTAACTTGCCCCCAGTTGTAAATTCAAAACTTCTAAAATATAAAACGTGCATGGTAATTCAAATTCAGGCATATTGCAACAACTGGCTATAAAGGAAGAACAACAAGTATTTAATTTACACCACATATAAGCAATCGTGGGTCAGATAAGTCCCAAAGATACCCTTTGCAGGAATGGCAAATCCTATCAAGATGAACATGCGATACTTGGCAAGACTGGGGATAATTACCGATCTGGATAAATGCATTGCATTCTTAAGAAAACACCGTCTGCTGGCCTCCAGAATGGATTGCCAAAGATGTGGAAGTATAATGACCGAAGAAAGGACTTCTAGTACAGCCGACGGACTCCGATGGCGATGTCAAGACTCAAAATGCCGTACCACGACCTCTATACGCAAGAATTCATTTTTTGAGAAAAGCAACTTGGGGCTCATCCAACTGGTTTTACTAACGTACTATTGGGCTTCTCGTACTCCACAACGACGAATCTCTTTCGAGGCTGAAATTTCAAAAAGAGCAATAGTAGACTGGGCCAATTTCTTGCGAGAAATATGTTCTGCAGACCTCATAGATAGGAAGGGGCCTATCGGCGGACCAAATAGCGAACTTGCAGCAGATGAATCGGTGGTCGCTCGTCGAAAGGCCGGCAACCGCCAAGGCCGTCCAGTGAAAGCAGTGTGGATTTACGGGGCCGTAGATATCGTTTCTAAAGAAGCTTTTGTAGAATTGGTCCCGGAGTCAGGTAGAACGACGGAAAATCTGAAAGAGATAACATTGCGCAATGTAAAGGCGGGCACGACAGTCAGAACCGATGCTTTTTCTTCATATCATACTCTCAGTGACTGGGGAGGAATGGGGTATAAACACAAGGTAATAAATCATTCGTTGCATTACGTGGACCCGATTTCAGGGGTCCATACACAAGAAATTGAAAGTTTTTGGAATCAGGTAAAATCTCTATTAAGGCTACAAAACGGAATCAGAAGAAGCAATCTCGCCAGTTTTTTGGACCAGTTCCTCTGGGGGAGAATGTACCCAAAAGAGGATCATTTTATGCGCATACTTGAGGCAATAGCAAATAATCCAAAATACTATATGGGGAGTGAAGTTTGAAACCTCCCTGATGCCAGTCAACTTACGTTTAACATAGATAATAGCCCCTACCAAACACTGAGTTATTTGAAACCAAAATACAAAACAAAATATTATTATATTTTACAGAAATTGTAATATAATAATAGAAAGTCCTATTTTTAATTGAATGAATTTGCCAGCTGTACCAATCAGTGGAGAATGGAATTCATTTCTGTTACTGGTAATCACCACAATTATGTTATTTATGCAATTGTTCTACTGCATATTCGGTTTGAAGAGACGAAAGTATACTGCAGTATAGATCACGCTTCCATCACGAATATGCCCTCAGGATATGAAGATGATTTAATGAATGCGTCAACCACGAAAATGTCATCAGGCTATGAAGACCGAGCTGGAACGATAACCCAGGCCCAATTCGGTCGGCTACCAAGGGAATTACCTAGAGACTGGGCCAGACTGAATTCGTCGGTTTGGGAACATATATCACTTTCACAGTGTTGGCAAATTAAAAATGTGACTCATAATTTTACGAATCCGGGTCTCTTTTTTTCGTCGACCTTTGGATATGTTAAAGCCGAAAAGATCACATTGCAAGAATATTTATATCCAACCGGAAAATACTGGACTAGCGTTGACAAATTCGAACATACCTGTGTTTGTGGGCGCGAAAAGGCATACATCACTCCCGATTTGAAGCTCAAGGCCCTGGAATCAGAAATAGTTTACGTTAGACCGACAGGGCACAATTTCAGATTAGCGTGGCGATTTTCTGAAACATCAAGAGGCATTCGAGATTGGAACCCCCTTGGCTTGTATCAGATAGCAATTATGAAGTACAAACTGAAAGCCTTGAAAATGTTTGCTAGTTATTCGAGTATCAAAATAAGTTGTATAACTGAACAAGTTGCAAACGAAGAAATAATGAGACACAGAAACATATACAATGACAGTTCTACCGACGTGGTGGACTGTGTCCGCTTATGGCAACTTTTACAGTGTACTATCTGTACGGTCAGAGGACTGGTAGTAAGTTTCGAGCCACACGCAAGCAAGATAATACTGCAAGAAGAAGATTCTACGAGGAATCTTCATGTTTCACTGAACAAAGAAATGGATTTCGCACCTGGATTACGCAACTACCATCCTTCAGCCCCCGTATGGTTGAGAGACATGGCAGGCGATAAGCCTACATTGCCAAAAAATATGATCTGGGTCTATCCGAGCTACATTAATAAGTACGGTTTCGAGTATCGCGATGGGCCTACACCAACGAAAATAGCAGGAGTACTGCCAATATACCTACAATACCCTTCTATGTTGGAGCAGGATCAATCGTGTATCAGGAGAATTCAAGGCAATAGGGCCATCTGCCATGACCCTGTTGGAGGCTTGAATATGAAATTGGCGTTTTGGGATCAAATTAGATACGATTCACAGTCCAATGAAAGAAGGTACCCCGGCAAACCATTTGTGATTTTGGGAGGTAGGAAGGCTGCTTTGGAGCAAAGCGACTCCGCACTACCAGGAAGAACTAGAAACAAACGATTATTTTTTTCTTTGTTTGTGTTATCTTTCTCCGTGTTACTCACGTTGGCCGTAACTTCAAACCTTCAAGGAGTCCTGAACCAAAACATGGACGAGCTTACCGCTCAGATGAACGCACGATTCACAAAAATCGAAAATGATTTGAAGACAGTAGCAGACGGATTAAATGATCTCTCACTTATTGGAATTGCACGCGCCCAAAAACTGAATCAAGTCATTGTGACCAATATGCGTCGAGATGCTGCAACTGAGGAAAGATTTAAAACAATTACAAATATGATTTGGACAAATCGTAATATGATAATTGCTCAAATAGATAGTTACTTGTCCACAATCCAAACAGTACAAGAAATGACACTTGCAGAATTAAGTTTGAATCAATTAGTTATGGAGCAATTACAGAATTTAACAGCGAGGTCAATATTCGATAAAAACAAGGCTTATGCTGAACGAATAAAATCTGGAATTTTGAGCCTCCGAGAAATAGCTGAAAAAATCATTGAACTAAAAGATGAGTATGTGAACATCTCCCAAAACCAGGCTTTAGATTTACAGAATACACGAAGAGAGTTGCAGAAAATCGACAATCAAGCTGAAATCGAAATAACACGCTGGCAAGAGGATTTGAACAATAGTATTTTTGTGAATGCATCAGAATTCTCAAACGGCAAGACTTTGCTTAGTAGTAGTTAAGGAATTGGTTGTATTAAGGTATCGCAACGCGTAAGTATAACTAACGGCTATTTGCAGGAACAAGGATCGAACCGGAGCCGCTGTGGCAATAGATTTACTTACCGTAATTGCTAGATAACTTTTGAAGTACTTAGGTTTAAATTTTTACCTAGGCTATTTCAACTCCTTCTTCTTCCTCTTATTTCGTCGCCGTCGGACTTCCTACTTCGAGTCTTCTTCAGACTCTTCAGCTCTTCCTCCCCGAGACTCGACTCCTCTTCGTGGGTCGAGTCTTGGTGAGTCTTTTCTCCCCGAGTCTTGACTCTCTCTCTTGAGTCAGGGCTCGTTGAGTCTTTTTCTTGGAGACTTGACTCTCTCTTGAGACAAGCCTCCACTTTCTCCTTTCTTTCGCGTCTCTCCCTTGAGACGTCGAAAGACTTTCTGTCTAGCTTTCCAACCGCTAATTACGAACACGCTACGACACCGTCTAGACTCTAGACGGTGATCGTACGATCTTCTGGCGAAGCGAAACCGCAGTATCGGTTATACAAAGCGCGCAGAAACGCCTTTGAATACGCTTTAAGGCGCCTTTGAATACGCTTTAAAACGCCTTTGAATACGCTGTAAAACGCCGCGAAGCATCGCAGGTTACAACTGAACAGTGCTAAGTATAGTTGAGAAGATTTACTCAGTGCAGGGTAGCAAAGCAACAGACTACACCGGAACTCTTCGCTGGCGTAGTAGACGAGTTAACAAAGGCCACCTACGAGACAGGATTCCGGCAATACACACCGGCCTCTCAAGTTAAACAAGTGTAGGCCTGCATGATGGCATATGCCAATGCACTACAAACCAACGCAAATGGAAGAATAACATATGGCCTTCGGCCAAGGTCGATCGACATTCTGGTCCCACACGACCTAACAGCAAGCGAGCTGATAGATACCATAAAACAACATCCAAGACTATCGCAACACATGGATGATATCTACTCGATATTCAAGATAGGTAGAAATACATATAACCTTACCTTCGAAGCCGACTCGCCAGTCAACAGACTGAAAGAAACCTTCATACATGAAACAGAAGAAGACGGAATACACACCAGCAAAGGAAAAATATACATGAGAGATACAAGACAACCGACAATCAAAATAAACATTAGAGCAGTGCCAAGCGAAGTGGATGAAGCGGAAATTCGACAAAAACTGCAAACATACGACTGTGGCATAATAAAAGAAATAGATAGAATCTTCCACAGAGGGTTAAAACTACACAATGGGTACCGCCAGGTATCCATTGAAAATTACGCTCCAGGGAAGATACCACCTTACATATACCTCGGGCGGGCGGGCGCCCTGTAAGGTATACCTTCCCTCAGAGGAAATGACAAACCTCAAGTGCAACCGATGCCTTCTCACAGGCCACTTTGCAAAACAATGCCCAAACGAGACGGCATGTCTCTTATGCGGCGAATACGGTCACAAAAAAGATCAGTGCACCAAAAACATGAACACGCTACGGGAGTTTCCACCCCTGCGAAGAGACGAAAACACAGAGAACATCATAAGCCCAGAACATCTTCAGGCGGAAGACGAACAGCCCGACACGCAACTAACTCGCACCGAAAACCCCTCCTCACATCAAGAAGATGTAGAGGGGGAAGAAACTAGCGAAGAAAATGAAACAGAACATGAAAAAGAAGACCTCTTCCTAACCGTCGTAAACGAGGCGGACACACAAGAAAGTAGTGTCCTAGACCAAACCATTAGACCTGGTCAACAACACAACACAAACAGCGAAAAAACAGACGAAGGAAGACTACAAATAGACGAGAGCGAGGAAGAAACACAACATAGCAATAACGAAACCGAGGTAACCCCACAACAAGCCGGGAAAAATCAAACGGCGGCCTTAAGAAGAAAATACGAAAACCGTAGCTTCACGGCCGCGGAATTCTTCAGTGCACCATCTCCTAATAAAAGAAGCCAGAGCGATCGAAGTCCTACAATGCGAGACGAAAGCTTGGCGAAAAGGAAACTGCACAAGGCAGACAATGTAAAACAATAACCCATCATCAAAAACCACAAAAAACCCACCATCCAAAATGGCTCTCGATATACTATCGATAAACATAAATGGAATAACAGCGCACTGGCAAAAACTGAAAAACTTGATAAAAACAACAAAAGATTGGAATATAATATGTCTACAAGAAATACACAGAGCTGATAAAAATAGAATAAAAAACTGGGCAAAGAAAAATAACTTTACTTACATACCGAACCATATCGATAAAGACCAGATATGGTTAGACAAAGAAGAGAAAAAGAAACTCTATTACAAGGGGACCAGCATTATAATCAGAAAAGAACTAGAAAACGAATATAAAATAAACAGCGACATCATACAGGAAGACAGAATGCAAGTACTAGAATTAGAAAACAAAGAGACGGCCAACAAAATCAACATATACAATGTATATGCGCCGTCCGACGTGGGAAAACACCAAACTGAGATATACCGGAAACTAATAAGCCACATACAAAAGGATCCAGAAAACGCCATAATATGCGGGGACTTTAACATGGTCAAAGACAAATTAGACTCCAAGAATGTAAACAACTTCAAATTAACCCCGGCAGCAAAAAACTGGAAAACTTTTACAGAAATCTACAAAATTAGAGATATTTGGCGTTGGCGAAACCCAACTAAAAAACTATACACAATAATCAAAACACACCAATCACGGCGAATAGACCGAATATATACATCGGAAAGGTTCACAACCCACGTCCAAATCTGCACCTACAAATTGAACATAATATCAGACCATATCTTCTACGGTAAACTAAAACTTCGAGAGCCAACGAAAACGAGATGGGGGTACGGAACGTGGGGAACGTGGAAAAACGATAGCCGTTTATATGATGATGAGGAACTACAAAAACAAATAAAAATTATTTATAAAAAACACCAAAAAAAGAAACACCAATTTGAGGACATCTATCAATGGTGGGATGAAGCCAAAAAGATGGTTAAAACTCACATAAAGAAATACCAGCGTGAGAAGAAAAATGCGGAGTACCGCAAAATAAAAGAACTACAAGAAAAAATAGCTCGCATACAAAACGAAGCGGACGGCAAAGACAGTGCCACAAACAACACCAACGCCGCATACAAAGAAATCAACGAGCTGAAAAAAATCGAAGATGAAAAAATAAGATACCAATGCAAACTGCATAAAATCAAAGACATCGAACAAAATGAAAAACCAACAAAATACTTTTATCAAAAACTAAAACAAAGAAAAGCGAAAAAGACCTTAGAAAGCATAAAAACAGACTCCGGCAAAGAAACCGTTGGACCAACGGAAACACTGTCGGAAATAGAAGACTTCTACAGGAAACTGTGGTCTAAATCAAAACAAGAAGATACGCGAAAACAAGAGGAATATGCATTAACGTGCTGGGCGATAAATTAACCCAAACACAAAAAGAAAGCCTCAACGCCCAAATAGAGATCACTGAACTGAGAGAGAATCTCAAAGAAATGGAAAGCGATAAGACCCCCGATTCAGACGGGCTCTCGAAAGAATTTTACGCTACCTTCTGGGGGACAATAAAACAAGACCTCTGGGAGGTACTCAACAATGCATATACCTCTGAGT
>KE605612.1:2114-16616 GCA_000444245.1 Botryllus schlosseri
AAAATATTAAGGTTTATTTTTGTGTGAAATTTGCTTTTTTTGGCGTTCAATGTAAATGTCACCTTCATGCTAGTCCCGAACCAGAACCCATGGTTGTAACCAAGTCACAAGGCTACGAGTCACAAGTCAATCTCATTTTCATAGTTTTGACTCGACTCATCACCACCGAGTCAAGTCCGAGTCTAAGTCATTGTGTTGACTGCTCAGTGTCCAGTTAAAGTCTTGTTAAACCCAATTTTTATAACTCTGTTAGGTGATATCGAATGGTTCACATTTATGATATAGCCTACTAATTTTTCTCAGTTTTAGCAGTTTCTGGTCACATTTTCAAGTAACGTACTAGTACCAATAGATGAAACCCCAATAATGTGGTTACTACTACTCTACAATTCGTCGAAATTACAATGGAATGTTGTTCTTGGCCGTGTGGGTCTCGAGTCATGCGCAATGACTCGAGTCAATACACGGATTGAGTAGAGTCGAGTCATTTCCGTATTCTGAGCAAAAATGACTCAAGTCGAGTCGTCAAAAAATTGTGACTCGAGTGTCAGCTGGTATGTGTGTTGTGTTTAGGTCTATGTTCACTCAGACTGGACCCAGTCCGAGTTCAAACCCGTCCCAAGCCCCCGCCCAGGCCCCGGCTGTCAACTACTCTGGCACCGGGTCGTGGATGGACATCTGGAACGACCTCTCCAACGAATGCAAGGACGAAGTCGTGATTCTGGATTGCGAAGGCATTCTGGATCTCATGGAGGACTATTTAAAACGTCACAGGTCAGCTGGCTTTAGATTAGAATTAGAATTATAGCTGCACAGTTTCTTCCAAATGACATTACAATTACAGTTATAGCTGCACAGTTTTTCCAAATTACATTAGAGTTAGAATTATAGTTGCACAATTTTTTCCAAATTTATTACAGTTAGAATTGATCTGCACGGTGTTTTCCGAATTAGATTAGAATGATATCTACCGGTACTAATTTTTTTTCCAAATTACAATTAGAGTTACGGTTGCAAAGTTTTCTCCAAATCAGATTGCAATTAGAATTAATCCGCGCAGTGCTCTCCAAATTAGATTAGAATGATATCTACGGCCTACACAGTTTTTCAAATTACATAGGAATTAGAATAATAGTTGCACAATGCGCAGTTTTTTCCAAATTAGATTGGAATTAAGAGTTACATCTGCAAAGTTTTTTCCAAATCAGATTGCAATTAGAATTAATCTGCGCAGTGTTCTCCAAATTAGATTAGAATGATATCGACGGTCTACACAGTTTTTCAAATTACATAAGAATTAGAATAATAGTTGCGCAATGCACAGGTTTTTCCAAATTAGATTAGAATTAAGAGTTACAGCTGCAAAGTTTTTTCCAAATTAGATTGCAATTAGAATTAATCTGCGCATTGTTTTCCAAATTAGATTAGAATGATATCTACGGTTTACAGTTTTTATTCAAACTACATTAGCATTAGAGTTATAGCTGGACTCCAAATAACATTTGAATGATGGCTACACAGGTTTTTAGAATTACTGAATCTGCTGAATGACTAAATCGCAAATTCCTACTGAATTACAGGTGAAAGTAACAATTTTTAAAGCCTTTTTTCCATTGTGTAAATCGCCAAGTCGAGTTATGCTAGTCAACGTGGCTACGTTCATCTCTACTCAATTTCAAGTAGAAATAGCTTTTTGCAAGACGAGGTTCTTGACCTTTTTTTACCTCGCAGACCGGTAAAAACCTCGCAGACCTTCAAAAATCGTAATTAACCCGATATTTAGTCGTTACAAATGTATGCAGCTCAAATTTAACATTGCAAACTGCAATTGATGCTGTCCTCTCTATTGAAGTTTCTGCAAGGCAAAATTTGCCGAGTCCAACTGCAATTATGTAAGATAACATTCCACTGGTATAGATCACTCAATCAGCAAACCGCAAATTGTAACTACTCGAGTTGGTGCTGGTAGTAGACAAAACCTACTTAAGTACTTGGAACAAGTAGTACTAGGTTACCTCTGTTGGTGGAGGGGTGAACTTGTTTAAACTATTGCAGTTGCTGAGTAGCAATGCTGCCTTTTCTGTCCGTGATACGATAGCTCAGTTCTTGTGTGCTTTTGAACAAATATTTGCCGATAAGGCTTGTTTGGCAAAGGCCAGATTTTATTCCTGACTCAGCTTTTAAGAGTTAACTCAATTCGCATTTCTAGATGTGCGAATTGAAAAGAAACGGTTGAAATTTTTGGCTATTACCGTGTCAGTATACTACAGTTTGAAAACCAGAAGTGGTCAGTTATAAAGTATGAAAGTATGTCTACTTCTTTATAGTATTCAAGTAGGTTTGCTTACTTTCACTGCTCACTTAAGTACTTATGCTGTAGACTACTTCCACTTTTACTTGACATGCTTTACTGTTTGCAAATTTGATTTTGAAAAGTATACAGCAGTTTTTTTGTCTGCTGCTTTTGTGAGTGAAATTGTCATAAAGTGCATGAGCATATTTTCAAAGATTCTGACTATGTGTATTTTCATTGGTCATTGTGCTTTCAAAATTTTAACCGCCTGGGATTAACTGTTGAAAATTATGCGCCTCTTCGACCAAATCCCCTTTTTGAGACCAATTAAGAACTGTTCTGTTCACATCTTCATTTTCTAGTTGCACTTGAAGTAGTTTTGACGGCGACTTTGAAATGGCTACCTCTGTTTCTATGTGTAATTAATAGAAATTCATGGTGTTACTTTTACCTACTAAAGCAGATATGACGACCAATTTGTGCAGCTAGAACTAGAACTACTCGCTTTTCAAAGTTCATAACTAGAACTAGCACTAATGGCCTCGAGTTTCTGCTGCTGACTATAAAGTACAACTAGGTAGATTCAATCCCGAAGCTACTCATTCATTTTATTTCATTTTAATTTTTAAAACTCGCAACTACTATTAGAACTACTCACTTTTGAAAATCTACAACTAGAACTAGACCCTCTGTTGAAAATGTGCAACTAAAACTAGAATTAAGCAAGTAGATCTTGAACTACTCACTTTTAAAAATACGGAACTTGAACTGGAACTACTCACTCTACAGAGAAACACTCACCGACTACTAACTGAATTGGTGGTTTGTAAAAGTTTTATTCCATCAGCTCTGATCAAAAATGGTCTCTTTCTAGATTCTGCAAAGACTGCAAAAGTAAGGTGGCGCGCGCGTTTGGTATCCTGGTGGATGAAATCGACCCTGACAAGGAGAGCGGATATTGCAAAACTCTGTACGCCGGATTACGTTTCTGTGGCCCAAAGTCCGAGAAAGATTTCGGCAAGGCGGAGACCGATTCCGAAGACGAGGTTTGAGAATCGTGTGTGGGTCCGGGGCTACATTTGAGTACCAGAGTGATCCGATTCTGAATCGACTTGTAACTAGAACTAGAGCTACACAGATTTCAAACACAACTAGAACCGCTCAAGAACCAGTAGTTAGTTGACAGTCAACCAGGGTTGAAACCAAGTCACGAAGCTCCGAGTCTCAAGTCAATCTCACTGATACATAGGGCGATTTTTTTACATGTCAAAAAAAGTCAAAATTTAGTCAAAATTGTGGCGTTAGGTCAGAAAATGTGAAAATTTTTCACGAGGTCAAAAATTGTTTTGCAACCTACATTTCGTTTGTATCGTAGATTTTGCACTGTCTGTGAACTTATTATTTGACATTTACAGCTTGTAGGCTACTTCATAGGCCTACTGTTGTAGACGGCCCATTGTCTGCTCATTGTGAAGCATATACATTCAAATGAAACAAATAGGTTGACATGGTGTTCACCGCAATATCCTAACTGAAGCAAGACTGCGTGGTCATTGGTTCTTATATCAAGAAGGGCATGATGAAAAATTTTAATGTAGACAACATTGTCAGAATGAATGAACACGGTTTGTCACCAGCAGTGTACGCACAACTTCAGTGTTGTCAGCCAAGAACTGCTGCTGTCGAACGTTCTTTCTCGGCAACCAACTTAGCAAGGACAGACACTTTCTACCCGAGAATGTAGGAAAGTATCTTTCGTTGTACTACAACAAATTTTAATTATTTCTACCGTAATGCGTGATGTCACTACTGGAATTCCTCATAGGGACAGATTTTGTTAAAATATAGTTTTTTCATGTAAAAATTTGTCAGTCTTTGGGTCAGAAAAGTTTTTTCAGGCAAAACTACTTCGCAAGGACAGACAGTTCCAACCAGAAATGAAGATAAGTAGTAGGCTACAATTCTAGCATTATGTGGGAAAACACCAAATTTGCATACATTAGGTCAAAATTTGGTCAGAATTTAGTTTTTTAAGGTCAGAAAATGTCAAAATTTTGATTTTTTAGGTTAAATCTTTCTTTTTCTAGTTGAACAAAATCGCCCTACTTTTATAGTTTTGACCCGAGTCAAGTCGAGTCATTTTTAATTCACCACCGAGTCAAGTCGGAGGCCAAGTCATTGTGTTGACTGCTCAGTTTCCAGTCGAAGTCTTGTTAAACCCACTTTTTATAACTCTGGTTGGTGATATCTAATGGTTCGCATTTATAATATACTCATTTTCCTCACTTTTAGCAGTTTCTGGTCGCATTTTCAAGTAAAATAGACGAAATCTCAATAGTGTGGTAACTTTACTATTCTTTGATATTACAATGAAATGTCGGTCTGAGTCTCGAGTCATATGATGACTTGGTTCGAGTCGTGCGCAACGACTCGAGTCCAAGTCGAGTCAATACACAAATTGAGTCGAGTCATTAAAACCCTGCAGTCAGCTAAGTAGTTTGGTAGTTTGTACAAGTCAATAGCAGTGTGAAACAAGTGGAAAGTTGAAATATGTACCTTTAATGCCACGACAAATAACATAATGTTGGTTCCATAAGTCATTAAAGATAATTTGATATATTTTCGACCATAAGTAGCCTATTAGTTGATCACAATTTCACAGATATATCAATCCCGCTAACGTGTGTACGTGAGGCTTTATGTTTGGTATGCCATTTGACCATTCGGGGTTCTGAGGGTTTCCACACTGGAAAATTGTATCGGAAGTATATTTCTCGTTGATGAATTAACTTAAAGTGGCGAGGAGCATATCATTTCAGCACTTGAAAAGATCATTGACTCTAATCGTCAGAACTAATACTCAATACAGATTCGAATACTCTGGTCATTGTGCCCCTCCCTATTCATGTGCGAATATTTGCAGTGATTTCATGCTTTTCGTGATAGGACGAAGAAGAATATTACGACGACGCCGACGACATGGATTCCAACCATGACTACATGGACTGTTGTGAGGAACACGCCAAACATAAAGTGGACAAATCCACCGAAACCAAGTAAGTATTGAGGAGGATAATATTGGAATACCGAGCTGAACTGACGTGCTTTCAGCGAATTCATCGGCTCCAACCACACTCGACACATTCACGTTTGTTGCGAGACCAATTACATCGCGCACCTCATGTCCAGGGCGGAAGCCGAGATTTCTGGCGGGTTAGTGGCAAAGAATCTTTGTAATTTATGGAGAATTTTGTTGTTTACACCTTCATTGAGTTCAATATCAGCTGTTACTTCATGGGACGTCACTGTTTCACCATAATCACAGATCTTGAGTTCAAACGAACATAACTACAGGGCGATTTTTTTTACATGTCAAAATAGGTCAAAAATTTGTCAAAATTGTGGACATACGGTCCATTGTCCGCTCATTGTGAATCATAAACGGTCAAATAAAACAACCAGGTTTACATGGTGTTATGCTCAAACTACCGCAATACACTAACTGAAGCAAGGCTGCGTGAGCATTGGTTTTTATATCGAGAAGCACGCGATGAAAAATTGCGACGTAGACAATATTGTCAGAATGAAGCAACACGGTTTGTCACCAGCAGTGTACGCACAACTTCAGTGTTGTCAGCCAACAACTGCTGCTGTTGGACGTTCTTTCTCCATTCTTGGCTAGCTACTTAGTAAGGACAGACACTTTCTATCCGAGAATGCAGCAGAGTATCTTTTGTTGTACTACAACAAATTTTAAATATTTCTACCATAATGCGTGATGTCACCAGTGGAATTCTTCATAGGTCCCGATTTCCTCAAAACAAATTTTGTCAGTTATTAAGTCGAAAAAGTATTTTCAGGCCAAATACTTTGTAAGGACAGGCAATTCCAACCAGGACAATTCTAACATGTGTAAAAAATGTCAAAATTTTCTAGATCAAAATCTTCTGTTTTTTAGGTAGAAATTGCCTTAAGTGATCGTAATTTTGTGACCATTTTATCCGAGTAAAGTCCGTGCTTTCCGGTGTCATGATTGGAATTTTGAAGTAAACCCGAATATTTTCGACTGACGTCATCAGAGGTGATAGTCAGCAACTAGCAGAGAATTGAAAAGAAATTTCTATATCAATGGTCGTGTCACCAAATACGCCGTTACCGGCGTGGCAATTTGAATCGTCGAGGCTATCAATTTGAATTACGGTATCTACTATTTGTTGACGATTACCCCCGACTAGTGTCAGCCGAGAATATTTGAGTTCATTTCAATATGCCACAGTGCACTGTGCATAGCAAGTATCGGAACTATATTTTTCGTTGCTCAAATATGACTTTAGTGTGAAAATCGGATATTGGACTCGACACTCGAATTGTTGAGCTCAGGCCTAGTAGCTATGTAAACGGTCTTGCTACGACAGGAACCGACCTGAGCGTCACGCCAAAACGGTTGACGTGGCCCAAGAAGAAGTGCTGACTTGCATCAGTCTCTATTTGTACGAACGCTTGCACAGACTGTGGAGGAACGTGAAGGCCGAGACGCAGACTTGGAAGATTCTGTTCTACGTCAGCATAGAGGCGATGAGACGCGTGTTTGAGGTAAGCACGCCATTTCTAGTACTCTTACGATATATGCTGAATATTTAGAGCACACTTGGACAACTTGTTTATTGTACTATTTAATTTAACTGGTTATAGCAAAATGTTGATCAATTGTGATTAATCTGAAATGTTTCTATGCTTTCGTTCTCATTCTGATTTTCCCGCTTGCTGCACGTACAACAGGGTTGTAATGACTCGAGTCATGACTCGACTCAAGTCACGATTTTCTGACGACTCGACTTGACTCGAGTCATTTTCCCAAAATTTGGATATGACTCTATTTGACTCGAGTCATTGCGCATGACTCGAACCAAGTCATATGACTCGAGACTCAGACGACCAAGACCGACATTTTATTGTAATTTCAAGTTTAGTAAAGTACCCACAGTATTGGGGTTTCGTCTATTGTTACTATTGTTACTTGAAAATGCCAGCAGAAACTGCTAAAAGTGAGGAAAATTTGTATTATAATTGCAAAACATTCGATATCACCAAACAAAAGTTCTAAAAAGTGAGTTTAGCAAGATTTTAACTGGAAAATGAGCAGTCAACACAATGACTTGGACTCGAGTCATAATACCACGACTCCGACTCAACCCTCTTCTTGCTGACTTGGGCTCGGACTTGACTCGGTGGCGAATTGAAAATGACTCGAGTCAAAACTATAAAAGTGAGATTGACTTGTGACTCGGAGCCTTGTGACTTATTTCTGTATTTTGCGAAAATGACTCGAGTCGAGTCGAGTCATCAGAAAATCGCGACTCGAGTCAGACTCAAGTAATTACAACCCTGCACAACCATGACTCGGACTCCACCCTCTACTCACCGATTTGGACTCGGACTCGAGGTTGAATTAAAATGACTCGGCTCGAGTCAAAACTGTAAATGGGAGATTGACTTGTGACTCGGAAGCTTGTGACTTGGTTACAACCCTGGAGTGAACTTCGTTTAAATGATGCATCACAAATTTGGCTCAATTTTACTCTGCAGGAGCAATGTCATTTGAGTTGAACATTTCGGATTTATAAAAATAGTATTTACGGTGGCTGCATCTAACAAAATGATAGAATTTCCAAAATGTTCTACTTGAATAATTTTGCTTCTACAGGTTTGAACTGAAACAAATTTGGTGTACAGAGCTTTTTTTAGGTAACGTAACAATTTTATGAAGTGGACAGTAAATCTTGGGAAAAATAGTTATTTTTGATCAGCACCAGTGACAACATCTAAACACTATGATCGTCTTATGTTTCAGATTTTTGTGGAAGAGAAAGTGGGCATGGGCAAGCTGGAGGCGCTCTGCGAGGAGCTGGAGGAGGAAGAGAGAATGATGGAGGAGAGACTGGAGAAGAAGCGGCAGAAAAGGAAGAGACAGAAGAAAAGGAAGGACGCTAAAAAGCTGGAAGAGGTATCGTTGTCTTGTACTGCTGTTTCGGCATTTCCGCAATATAATTCTGATGAGTTAGTCCGTGGTAGTTAGTATTCAGTAACGAAAGGACTTCAATTTTTTTTAGAATAATCAAGTAGGTTTGGAGTACGACTTCAGTGGACATGTTTTTAGTCCTACTTCTACTTGAACAGTTTTTTTGTCAAATGTGCAAAAATGCTTATATTTTACCTTTGTGTCACTTTTGAGTGAAATGGTCGTGGTGTGTAGTCGCGATTTTCAGATGACTCGACTTGACTCGAGTCAATCTGTGTGTTGACTCGACTTGGACTCGAGTCATTGCGTACGACTCTAAGCAAGTCTTATGACTCGAGACTCTGACGGCCAAGACTGACATTTCATTGTAATTTCGAAGAATATTATAGTCACCACGCTATTGGGATTTTGTCTATTGCTGAAGTGCGACCATAAACTGCTAAAAGTGAACCATCCGATATCATCGAACAGAGTTATAAAAAGTGGGTTTGACAAGACTTTAACTGGAAACTGAGCAGTCAACACAATGACTCGAACTCGACCCTTCACTCGCTGACTTGGACTCGGACTACTACATTAGCGACACTGAACTACTTTGACCGCCTCTTTGAGTAACACAGTTTCATATTTCGCACACAGATTGTCCCCTGCAACGTTACGTCCGAAATCCCCGAAACTGAGATCAAAGTCGAGGCGAAAGTGGACAAAAAATCGACCTGTGGCAATCACTGTTGCTTTCCGAAGAACGGAAATCAAATTCCTGGTGAATTATGAAAATTATTGTTTCGATAGTATTTTTTCGGTTGCGGTGATTCCCTGGTTAAATTGTTAGTTTGCCTAAAACAACGCTACACACCAAATTTGGCTCGATTCCAACCAGTAGAAGGCGAGTAGCCGAAACATACCCAGTTGAAATAGTTTTTTCTAATTTTACTCCAAACCCCAGGAAATTGTCGAGTCGCCTAAAAGAATGATGCATAACAATTTTTACCCACTTCCAACCGGTAGAAGCAAAGTTATTGCAGTTGAAAGTTTTTGTTTTTCAATATACAATTAAATAGTATATTTCTATTGAAATAAACCCGAATATTTTTGGCTGACACTCGTCCAGGGGTAATCGTCAGCAACTAGTAGAGAATTCAGAAGAACAGCGTATATCAACAATCGTGTCACAAAATATGACGTCACCAGCATGAAATTTCAAACGAGAGAGCGTTCAATGTACTATTTTCAGGTCTTTGTGGTCGCATAAAAGCATTTATTTGATATTTCCGCATCAGAATTGAAACGCTCAGATACTCGCTTTTGCCACCCCTTCGCACGACACGCACAAGCTGCGTTCTTTGACACAATACTTAATTCCAGTCAACCACACTCACGATCTCGGATATTCTTCGGGCTGCTGCGAAAGTTCCGTCAATTCTCGCGAGGGGTCGGAGGTCACCTGCTCGGACGGGTTTTGCAATCACGAAGGTGAATTTTGTGAAATCACATTTTTCAATTGAAAGTGTTTGACATCTGCTGGCGTAGTTTACAATGCACGTTTACAGTGCAGGCTCAAACTCACCCAACTTTGATGTGTTCTGACTTTTTCAGAATACTTTGGTTTTTGACTGTGTGTCGTTTTTTAATAGAAACTAGGCCTAGAATCAGGCACGTAGCCAGAGGGGGGGTTTCGGGGGTCGGTAGTAGGGGCGTAGACATGGGGGTAGAATTGTAGAACGTTCTACCCCCTTTCCAGGCTCGATTCTATCCCGAAAATCCCAAGTCAACGCTATTGCTATAATTTTGACTTGTGCAAATCGTCGCAGAGGCTACGTAAGACGCATTGCTAAGCGCGCGTATTTAATTGCTCGACGCATTGATAAGCGCACGATATCATCGGCTGGCCTACACAATCGCATCTGCAATAGGCCTAATACGAAAGATATATCAATAGATCATCGCTAGCCTAACTCCATCGCTAGCCTAACTATCGCGTCTCGGGCCTAGCATGTTTGGCTCCTATCTCTCGATGGCTTGGAGACCATGCTGTTGATTGTATGCTGATCAGCGATTGTGATTGAAGAGTGACATCGCAAAACTAAAAGACACCGAATGTCCGCAAACATGTGCAATGCGTGCGTAATATATTTCCGCTAATACTTAAACATAACCATCAGAATATGTGTATCAACTTGAGTTATAAAAGAGCACAGGTTTGAAGCACCTGAAACCGGCGTCATTGTGGCGCATATTCCCTAGAAACTTGGACATTTCGACTTGCGAAAATAGTCGACGAGGCTGCGTAAGACGCGTTGATGAGCGCGCGTATTTAACTGCTCGACGCTTCGTTAAGCGCAGGTATTTAATTGTTGACGACATATCAGGGAGTCGCTAATTAACAGCACTTCCAGACTCGTCGACAAGCTTATCAAACGCGTATAATCGCGAACACGAGGAGATTGTATAATGTACTTAACCCTAATGAATTGACGCTATATTCGTAAATTCGCAAAACATCGAAATCCCTCCCTTTCATTTTAAAACCCCTTTCCTATTTTTCGGCTGGCTACGCGCCTGCCTAGAATGCTTACTTTGTCACTTTAAAATCGCTAGTTCTGTTTGTACTTGTGTAAAAAAAAATTCTCTTGCTCGAAAATCGCTACTACTATTTGTACCCCAATGAAATTTTGTTCAGGTTTTTTCATGTGAAACTAAGCCTAGACAACGTGCTTTTTTACTTGAAAAGCGCTAATTCTATTGTACTTGAGTAAAAATTTTGTTCAGTCTTTAGACAAAATTAGGCCCAAAATACATACTTTTCTACTTACTTGGAAATCGCTATTTCTACTTATGTTTGTGTAGGAATTTACGGTACTCCCGCTTGTACTCGAGTACTAACTATAACTACCTCTGATTTCAACAGAGCACGATGTTGTCGAGAGAAACCAGCGTAACACGAGACCTACTTGCGGCGGCCACAGTGGTAAGTGACAGTGTTCAGCTAACTACAGGTTTTTTGATTAGTTTTAGTTGAGGGTTTTGAAAAATTGGTATTTCCTAGCTCAAACTCTAGTTCTGGCTTTAGTTATCAAATCCAGTAGTTCTAGTTGCCCATTTTGAAAATCCAGTAGTACAAGTGCGCTTCACGGTGTCGTAAGAAACTTGAACTGGATTGTGTTCGACAGATTGTCTTTCCTGCCAGGATGCCTTTCCGCCCCCGAAAACCCCGCTTTTAGTCGATGGTTCTTGCGACGATTGCCACATTTCAAAGGATAACGCGAGCAAGGTGAGAATCTGCGTGGGATTTTCTGTGCCGTGCTTGTTAACCTGATGTGTCGCCTGTTTTCGCAGAGCCATTGTTCAAACGGCGGATGTCACATCAATTTTAAGCCGTGTCACTTTCACTCGAAATTACTGGAAATGTTGGGAGAGGTGAGTGTGTGAAGTTGGGCAGGGATTCATTCAACTTGTATATAGAAGGGTTGGGTACACAATATGGATGTTGGGCGATACACATACTGTACAATATATAAGGTTGTTCAAGAATAACTTCTTGCATCAAATTTTACCGACTAACAGATAAAACTGTTAGGTTGGCTAAAAATGATGATTTGAAATAAATAGTATTTACGGTTATAAAGTCATTAATTTAGTGATAGCAGCTGCCTGTTTATTGAAACATCTTCAGATTAGGAATCTAGATATATAATTGGATATGTAATTTCTATGCCGACATGAAAAAGTAAAATTCTTATTTCAAGAGTACCATGGGAAACAAATTTTTCGTTTAGATTTCGCCTACCTGTCACTTCCTACTCGGTGCTTCTACAGATCTACCTGACAGTTTTTAAACCAAAACAGTGGTTCTCAACCTTTTTGTCTTCGCGGAACCCCACAAGTTTTAGTTCAAATTTAGCTCGATTCTCGTGCAACTGTCATCTGTCTTGTGCAAATATTAACCGTAGGCTGGTGATAAACAGCAGCAAAATGACTTTTCCTTTAAATAACATACTACATGTAGAAATTGGCTGTTTATATTATTTCAGCTACTCCAACTTTTCATTTTTTCCGCAATCCACAACGAAACATCTCTAAACACGAATATGTTTGTGTCAGTAAATTGCAATTTGTCAATTGAAATGAATTTTCACAGGATATTTCATCCCAGATACTGATGTGATGATTTAGTCCTGAAGTTTTCGCAGTTATAATGTGAAACTGCCTCATGATTTCCCTTCTTTAAAAAACTTACTTATTTGGTTGTCGGTCACTTTGCAAATTTAGAGGTTTGACGGACCCCGGTGGAGAACCACTGGCCTGGAATGCATACATTTTCACTTACTTGAAAATCGCTACGTCTGCTTTACTTTCCAAGAAACTTACGTTACTTTTACTCGAGTGTCAAAGACGGCTACTTTGAATATTTATGCGTTTCAGGAGCAGGAGGAATCTGCGGGCGACATCAATTTGGAAGACGGGGCCTACAGTTCTGGGTTGTCTGGTAAGTCACAAAAGTACAGACTAAACTAATGCAAGCGTCACCAGATTTGGACAACTTGGAAAAATTTCAGCTTGGATAGAATAATGGCTGCAGTGTTTTTTTTCTTCAAATTAGGTTAGAATTATAGCTGCACGTTTATTTTCCAGATTAGATTCAAACTGGAATTACAGCTACACAGTTTTTCCAAATTAGATTAGAATAAGAATGATAGCTAGAATTTTTTTCTAAATTAGATTAGAATTAGAATCATAGCTACACAGTGTTTACCAAATTTACCAAGATTAGAATTAGTTTTACTGAACTCTTGAGAACTTGGAATGTAGCCTACACCAAGCTTGGCAAATTTTGCACGGCACAGCTCTCCTGTAGCTAGGGTTGGATTATCCGGATAACGGTTAACCGGTTAACCGGTTAACCGCAGGTATTTTCACTATCTGATATCCGGATATTTTTCTGCCGGTTAACCGGATAAAAAAGAATCGTTGCTAATGCATTTTACACGTTTTAGTAAGCTTCAATAAGTCGTATTCAGTGTTGGCACGGCCGATTAACGAGAAGCGTGTTGCCAATTAGCGAGATGCGTCTGTGCACATTGCACAATGTAATGTGACGCGATCTCCTGCTGAGAAGATCGTTAAATTAGGTCATTGATGGCCACGCGCTCGGCTATCGTCTCTGGCCTGATTTATCGCATCTTCAACAAGCCGATAGTTTCACTGGATTGAAGAATCGCATCTGCAATAGGCCATGTGCAGTGTACACACTATTCCATCGCTGGCCTGCACAATCGCATCTTCATTGGCTTGGTGCTCACGATATTATCGTTGACCTGCACAATCGCATCTGCAATAGGCCTACGAACGATATAATCGCTGGCCTAACCATCTCGGACCCAGCACGCATTGGCTCCTATCTCTCGATGGCTTGTTGACGATATGCCGTTAAGTGTATTCTAATTAGTGATTCTGAGAGTGACACCGCGAAACTGAATGGCATCGAATGTTCGCAAAAATGTGCGTGCGTGCAAGCGTAATTGATTTCCGCTGATGATTAATTCGAAAAAAAATCGAAACCCCCTGATTTTATTTCAGTCCCCCTACATTTTCGGCTGGCTGCGTGCCAGATCACGTGAATTAGAGCGAGGTATGATGTCGGCATCAATTCCAGTATCAGCTAGTCGTCCTTCTAGTACTCTAAACCTAAACATAAGGATAGTCAAAAGGATGCAAAGCCGTTGAAGTTTCCGGCGTACGACCTGCCAACCTTTTGACTCTCTACGAAGCGCTGCTTTCTATTCAGCCCACTTATGTGGAAGCTGAAAAAGCATTCAATGAACGTGGACTCTTTGTTACAAAATTCCGGTCCCGGCTACAGGATCCCACAATTGATGCATCTGTGCTTTACAAAGAGGGCATTGCAGAAGCAGTGAACATTAAATTTGCGTGGTTTTTCTCGTATTCGCTCATACTGCGCGCGTAGGTAGGTACTCTACAATAACACTGTGTAATGATTTTGCGATCCGTTTTACATGCAGACCTAATGAAATCGATTGTCTCACTTAGCAGTTATTATCCGGTTAACCGGTTAGATAAATTCCAAAATATCCGGATATATCCGTTATCCGGATAGTGAAAATTATTGATATCCGAACTAACCCTACCTGTAGCGTATTCAGGATAACGAGAAATTAGAATGATGACTGAG
>KE605614.1:0-11259 GCA_000444245.1 Botryllus schlosseri
TTATAAACACCCCACATCCAGTGGTTTCCAACCTTTTATGGTCGCGACTCCATCTCCAATTTGAAAATGTTCCGTAGCCCAGATCAAAATTTGACAAGCTGATTACTAAAAGAAGTCAGCACCTTTGCTCAGACTTACTCACGGGCTAATTTGGAAGCTGATTACGTTCAACATATTCGCAAACCCCCGAATAAAGGCAAACGACCCCCTCCCGCTTGGACCACTCGCTTTGAATGAAGCATTAAAACCGCCTTAACGATCTCTGGGAACATACCGCTCTCCTATAATTGCGATTACAATTAGGCTTATTCCAGTAAATAAAGGTTGCTTATATTTATATTCTATTGCAGATTTTGAGAGGGTGGTAGGCTCCATATCAAAATCAATAAATGTGATAGCAAATCGCGCGGGGCGTGAAGAAAAATACCATGCATCAGCATCAATATTCCCCAAAAATACTGTCTTTATGCTGATTTACGAAAAAATTATGAGCCTACGTAAAGTCTTCAAAATTCCGGACATTTGGCATATTTTAGAAATTCCTCCCGGACGCTAGTTTGAACAGTGAAATTCCGGACATGTCCGGGAAATTCCGGACGTATGGCAACCCTACGCTAAAGGGTGTCCGGAATTTGGGTTGCTGAAATATGGTAACCCTATTCTAGGCACATATTTCTACAAAACCTAGGTTCCTAGTTTAGCAGATGTTATTTTAGGATAATTAGTACGGCATCACACTGTCAGCTGTCAGCTCGTGTATACCGAATCTAACACTTCACAATCCTCCTTGAATCCGGCTTGGGCCGAGAGTCAGTCAACTGTAGGCTAATTTGCATATCTGCTCTGCTCACACAACCGAAGTTTATGATGCAATTATACCAAGAGATTCTGGGCAATATGCGGTGGCCTACTTACTGCATTTTCTACTACAGAGTAGCTGTATACTGGCCGCTAACCTTCAATGTCAGATATTGAACAACATTAGTGAGCTCGTTTTATCGTATATGTGCGAACTCCAGCAAAGATTTTCAATGATCCCTTCCTGGGCAAAAAATGAAATCGAGCTGCTTATAACTGGATGTAGTGTTATAGATGTATGTGTAAACCGCAGTATTTCATGATTCACACATTGGGCCTCACGAAACATTCCAAATAATACATTTCACGGTCACGCGAAGCGCGTGTATTGATGAAGGAAGTCGCCTGTGTGCTACACTGGTAATCTTCATAAATTTATTCAAGCACATATTGTGCTTAAGCACCCTAATTTGATACCAACTGAGCTGTGGATTAAATGACGTTGCCAAGTATGATATGGAATCACGATTAAGGTAGCCAGATAATTCCGTAACTATATGCGTTCGAAGAAGGCACATCATATACTAGGTGTACCGTCTTCTTACGAGGAAATTTCCTTGTTTGGTTTGTGAATGAACGGCGAGATCTGTTATTTTCGCCAGGATGTACGCAGGCTTGGAGCCGGTAATCACAATATGCGACACAGACATGATGAGGCAGATCTACACCAAACAATTCCGTAATTTTCCCGATAGGACGGTTAGTATTGTTTTTGTGCGCAATTGACAATGGACGTGTAACAGACTGTAGCATACCAAGATCATCGTCGATGGCATTCATTATCAATCATTACCCTCTGATGTCTTCGATATATCGTCGTTGCTCATGTTCACACATGATATCCATCATGCTAATTTTAATTGCCGTTTCTTTTCATTGAAATATTAGGACATATATATGGGTACTGGACAAGTGGGCATTATGCCCACTTTGTAGATAATATAGAATATCCTACAGTAGCCAACATTTGGCAATATGCTGCCCTCGCAAACCACCGATTGACGTATTGTGGTTCCAATGCTATAAGCATTGCCCCAGGCGTAGCCAGAGATGAATGGCTACTTCGACCACAAATTTTTGACTTGTGGATCGTGACCTTATATGATTCAATGAACTCGTGAGGTCGCGACATTGTTCAAATATTTTTGCGCCCTCCCACCTATTTTATTCACTCCTTCCAGATTTCCATCATCACACCCGGAAAAGGGACAATGCGGTCGTACTCAACTAGAGAGAAATGTCCCAAACGTCCAATAGTATAGGTACTAAGTGATACACAATATCAACCCTGTCATCTTCACGTGAGCTCGTGGCACCCTTGACATCACCTCCGTTTAAAAACCAGGGATTTTCAGTAACCCTCAATTAATATTTGTAGCATCATTAATATCCATCCCATGCAATTTTCGACCTTGAAACCCGCAGACTGTTGTTAAAAGCAAAAGCCGGTGTAAACCTTCCCAAGGCACGTTTTGAAGCAATGTATATTTCAGATCACTTCATGCGTTTGAGTTGCCTCGGTACTCATGTGTGGACCACAGTATTGCGATTAGGGTTGCATTCAAAACCAGAGGCGTTTGTAAACAAATGCTATTTCAAAGATCTCTATCACAATTACATTATTATGTTTTAGAAGTTATTCAATAAACTCAATGGAAAGGATATGAACGAAGCACTTTTACCGAGTAAAGGCACGAAATGGAAACGATTAAGGTACGACAGATAACGATATATACTTTAAATTAAGAGTTACCAGGGAATATACTTGGAATCACAATTCAGTATAACTCAGCATTTCCTGAATTGGGTGCCGCCAATCTTTGCCAGGGGCGCCGCCAAGACTCTTGAAATTCCTTTTTTTTCTAATATCGTAAGCCTACGTAGACCAAGTTCAAATACCAAATACCCTCTTGCGAATGCAGGTAAATGGATTAGACCAGGCGGTTAGCTATAAATTCTGCATCACTTTTGTAGCATTATGACATTAGATTACCCATAACCGTCTGTGATCTTTTTTCCATGATCTTTGTGGGATTTGAGCTATCAAGATTTGATTTTTTTTACTGTATAGACCCGTTTACTTTTTCCTAATCTTTGGTCATGAACAAATGTCTTGGTATATTCGATCAATTTTCTATAAGTATTTTGCAATAGTATATTGTGGGCCCCTCTGCAAATCGGTAAATTCATTGGGGTGTCGCGAGTATTGATAGAGTTTCAAAGGGCGCCGTCAACAAAATATAGTTCCGGAACGACTGGTGTAGCCTATATCGGCCTACAATCTACATGCTATGCATGCATAGAATTCAAAGTAGCGCGCCAAATATCGAAAACTTACGACCAATTCGTAAGAGAAGTCCACCACCTATTATAAACGTTGTACGGTCAGTCGATTTTATGAAACGTTATTTGACGGTCGTTATGGAAATCGTGTCAGGGCAGTGCATGAAGCGTTCCACATGACCAATGATGTCGAATTTATCATTCCATTCGACGATCATCAATGATCACCTGATTGATCATCGATCACCATCATATCCATAAATTATTTCACACATAAACTTGTATCATAGCAGCGCTTCACTATATGGATACAGAGGTTGAAAAGCCCATGTTACTGAAGAAAGCAAATTTTTTCAGATCTGCGCTGTCGCCAGCCTTTTCCGCTTCTAGAACACAGCAGACCACAACGATTGCCATTGAAAGGTGTTTGGATCAAACAATGAATATACTACACAACATTTGGCTGGAAAATAGAGAAGTTTCAGTCCAGAAGTAGGTATATTAGGGATGGTGCGGTTCCCAGAAAGTTCTGCATGGCGATGATATTTTGCTATCAACGCAAATTGTGTGCCGAAAATAATTATGCAATTCGTGATCAGCGTCGGTCTGACTTATTCTTTTGCAGTTTGTTCTCAAATTTGTCGTTGGTCGCTATTGTCTCAGTCGCTCTTGGTAGGAATGTTGACACACAAACACCCGACGGCGTGGGCACACAACTCACGGAGGCAGTCCGAAATCTTTTTTATGGAGGATTTACCAACCCAGTGGGAATTCTAAGCAGTGAGTATACTAACACGGTAGTGAAGTAGCCCTAGGAAAGTGATTCTCAACTGTGGTGCGACTGCTCAGGAGTGCCGCGAGACGGTGAGGTAAAGAGGGTTGATACCGACATATAAGAGTTAGGGACAACTAAATTCTGAGTAGCATTTGGGAAGATGGTAACTAAATGGTCATTACCAGCAATTTTCGTCAGAAAACCACGTATTCCAATAGTCGCTAAAAGATTTTCACGAGTGGTCCTATTGCACTTCACATTCTCTTACGAATGTACCTGTTAGCTATTTCCCATAAGTACCTTCAATTGTGGACACTTATTCTTTGCATTACATCCTATTTCTAAGTTTGAATAGTGCTAGTGTGATAAAAAAAACAAGTCGACAATTGAATCCGCTATCGTTTCAGGTTTCATATGTTTGCGAATCTGTCTCTGATGCAGATTGCCTTTTGCTGGGGTGCTGCCTGGCGCTCTTAAATATAATCCACTCCACCCCCATGGGGACTAGCACCGTGACATTTAAATGTATATTTGATTCGTTTTCACCAATCGAAATTGGTGTGAAAGAAATATTTAGTAGCGGAAAGGCCCTTTTGCCTAATTTGCAACAGACATAGGATAATTGTGATGTATTATTGTAATCGATTACGACGATTGCATAATTTTCAAGTAATTCTAATCGAAATCAATTACATTTGAAAAATCCGTCATAATCGTGATCGATTATTTGACGCAATCGATATCCTCATAAGAGAACTAAAGGACTATGACATAAAATATACATTTGTAAACAAAGAATTGCAGACTACGTTGTATCGGGTTATTGGTGGATAGAAACGTTGGGTTTATGAAGCACGCTGCTCATTATTTCATCACACGTATTGGCTAATAGCTATATGCTCTGCTCGTTCTTGCGTAATGAGTTAGCCACACGTCTATAGTCCGTCGATCTTCGACTTATAGCAGAATGATTGATAGGACCACCACCAGTTATGTCTGGTCGTTAATATAGTTATATAATCTACTTCGTAACAGAATGATCATCACCACTCTGCCAAGATCAAAATAGAACCTCAATTACAATTGTTTCGATGCGACACTCCGATGTAAATGAGTGCCGATTTAGCAGGCGTCGAATTCTGTCTGCTCAGCTGAATCTGCTCTTTGGACTCGCTAACCTTGCGCATCAGTCTTGTATTTCAACAGAATCAAGCAACCCAAATCGAAGATTAAACAATGTGAACTTCCGAATTGCTTAAGGAATACTAAGGGTGGATTGCACAGATGCCGATTGGAAAGTAATCACCGATTGCCTTAATCGGCGATAATTTAATCTGCGAGCAAGGTCCCCTGGTGACTCTGTGGTACACATACGGATTCGCCTGTGAGTTATCTTATCGCGGATTACTGACGCAAATCGACGCAAATGACGTACGTTAGCAATCAGCTGTTTTCGGTCGGTGGCGATATGAACTGTGTCGTCATAAGGGAGAGATGCGCTCTTCATAGATATGTATGTTTAGTCGATGTCATGTGCGTGTAGCAGCTAACTAAACTGTTGCTACTGCACAGTGTAAGGTTATGAACGCCAGAACGCGTCAGAACAAACGTTTTGAGGTTATGAAAAGAGGTATTGTAGGAATAGCGTACCAAAATCATTCACTTATACCGGTATTGCTATGCCAGAAACTCTACTACAAATTTCGTATATTGCAGGACATTTATCTCATTACTCGGGGACATCTAGAACTAGATAGATACTTTTCAGATATAATTTTATTTTCCGTTTATTGGTGCATTAGTCATGATAGTCGCTTCACCAATGTGAAGATATACAAATTGAGTTCATACACACACATTTGCATACGATTTTGATTTCTCCATACCAATGACAATTGGCTCCGCAGGAGTGTAGAAGTAAATTTCAGCCATTGCAAGGATCTAATTGTTTTGCAATGTGACGATGTTATCATATAATAAGTCATATGCATACATGTGCTCAAGTGCTGTACAAACAGTTATGCATTTATGTTACAATTTTGCTATGCAAAGTTATCTGCTGTTACCCAGTTGAGTAATCTCGTTTGTTGACAGCCAAAACCCACTTCAGTTTATCAAGAATTTGGTCAACCATAAAATTCAATACAACCTGTTTGATAGAGAGCTACATTAATATAGTGCAATATCGACTGAGAATAACCATGGATCCATACCTCAATGTTCTTGCTACCCTCCAGATGTTGGAGAGCCTAGCAGAAGAGAGAGTGCCAAGAAGATTGGTCAAAGACAGAGCAAATCCATTGGAATATACCCTGGAGGTTAGCGACACGGATAACGTGACGGCACAACTTCAGCGCAGACAGATTGTTTAAAATCACTTCTCTGGAATGTCTTGAGTATTTCATCTCGTGGTAGGCCCACGCCCATAATATGCGCCAACAGTTGTAGTAGTGTCTGAGTACAATGTTTTCAGCTAATACCGCAACTGCACGTCAGAGCATCCAGTTAACACCATCTCAATACCAAATACTGGTGTACCCGTAGCCAGACAAGACCGCAGTCAACGCGAAGCACACAGCCGATTAACTTTCTAGACACCTCGCTCGGCGGATGACATTTGGCCGATTAAAATTCGTCGATTAGTGGCAGATCGGCATCTGTGCCACGGAAGCCAGCCGATTACTGACGTTTAATCGGCGATTAGGGATTAATCGACATCTGTGCAATCCACCCTAAGATACTAATACAAGATAGTGAGATTCGCAATAGTGCTTGCTCATCCGTTGCTCGGTGGTATGGAGGACGAGACAACGGTAGCGAGGGCAATTTATACTAGCGAAAAAAGACAATTTAAAACAGTAATCAAACAATCAAATCACTAAAATCGTACAAATACAATTAGTAGAAACATGGAATACAAATAAGGACAGTTGAAAGACTAACTGATTCCTCTAAAATCGACCTCAAATAAAGGATAGAAAAGAACATGCGCAATCGCAAACAACAATGGTCAACAAAATGAAGAAAAAAAATTATGCAGAACTTCTGAGAGCCGTTTCTGGGGGTTTTGAGGTTGCTGATTTACGAATATCACATTAGTTTTGTCAGATTGACTCTCTGTCGAAAGATATTTGCACCCCCAAAAAGCCTAAAATTACTGCATTTACCCATAAATATTTTACTTGGTCCGAAGAAAATCGTAGTTTTTTCTAATCTTATGCTGCGCATAAATGGCTAATTGACTATGAAGAACCCTCATGTCAATCTCAGTCATTCTATAAGTATTAACATGGCATGATGCGAAATATTTGTCCGTCAAAAAAGCAGTTTGTCAAGCCTAAAAATTTTACTTTTGCACAACGGAAATTCATATTCTCCTGTTTCAATTGGTAATCCTACCAAGATTGAAGAGGAGTATAAAACTATAAAATTTATCCTTGAAAGGCTTAACTACAATACTCATATGTGTCTCATTTCTTTTGACTGGTAAATGTATAATTTTCCCTTGATTTAACAAAGTGGGTATATACCTAGTAACCCTATCTAACGAGAAGCTTAAATCTGGTATCTGGTATATTCGAATACCGATGAAAGATTCCTTTTTCACATTAGGAAGGAGTTCACTGCATGTAATTTCTCCTAAAATGTAGTAAATATAACTTTTTAGATGATCACAAAGCACCCAACTACAAACAGTTGGTCCAAAAATTCGTCTCTGCATATTGAAAACCTGTTCAGTCATCTTGATATATTTCCCGATCATCTTGTTGATTAGCGAAGGGAGAGGTTCTACCAAGACATCAGAACAACAAACGAAAGATACCAAAGCAGATTAGATGAACCATTGCACATATTATGTCAGACCATTTCCGGAACCTTCCGAGAAACTGCACTAAATAGCTTACAGGCAAAAATCGTACAAAAAACAATTTCGATTTAAAATATATCAATAATATTGTATTCCAACTGATTATTTCAAATTTACAATAGGTGGTTGACGTAAAACTGATGGAATTAAGGCCACGTTATTTGATTATCTAGGTAAATTACATACATGACTGTAGTTTATTTATTTACATGATATCCGTGAAAGTCTGGAACTATGATAAATCTATTACCCCTGAATATAGTGCTGTTGCTGTATTTGATTTAAAATAGTCTTCTGTGTGTAAAAATAACAAGTAGATTGAATTTCTGAACTTTATAGTACAACTAAGCCTATATTTTAACTAGTCATTCCCGCGAAAATGGGAGATTTTGGTCAAAATAGCCCCATGGCTTATCTCCACAACAAGAGTCAATTTGAAAAAACTAAGGTCATATTCGGAATCAGTGCCCTTCAGAACCCCCAAAACCACTCTTACTTTGTCTGCCCAAAAATATGTGTTGACCAGTGTTATTGATGCTTGATGATTGGGTAAATGGTTATAATTGGTTGAACTCAATTTGAATGTTGCGGGTGGTCAAGCGGTATAAAAACTGGATCAAGATTAAAATTTATACTTGTCAGATAAAACATGAGCATTTAAATATCATACCAATAAAGGACGCCGATTGTTGGTATAAATCATAATCGAGCTGTTCTTTGCGTAACTCATAACGGCGGTTCGCATTATCGTGTAAGTATATTAGGGGTGTTCAAAAATGACTTTTTTCCCCTCTAATTGTACTGGCTACTCGATAAAATTGTTAGGTTACCTAATTGAAGCCTGCACACCAAATTTGGTTCAATTCCAACCAGTAAACGTGTTTCAACATGAGAAGAAAGTTCTTTATTTATTATATAAAAATAATAAAATAAATTCAAAATTTTCGAATAAACCACATGAAATTGTTAGGTTGTCTATAAAAACGATGCACACAAAATTTTGTTCAATTTCAACCAGTGAAAGCGGAATTATTATCGTCGAAAAATTTGAATTTGAATGAAATAGTATTTACGGTGGGCACACTTGAAATAAATAATTATTGAATTGGCCACCGTTAGTACTATTTTATTCAAATCCAAAAATTTTCGACGGCAATAACTCCTCTTCCACTGGTTGGAATTGAGCCAAATTTTGGGCTCATCGTTTCTGTGGACAAGCAAACAATCTCATGGGGTGAACAGAAAATATTGAATTTTCTTTTTATTCATTTTCACATATTAAATTTTAGAAAATTCTTTTCCAGTAGCAACACGGCTACTGGTTGGAATTGAACCGAATTTGGTGTACAGGCTTCAATTAGGTAACCTAACAATTTTATCAAGTAGCCAGTACAATTTGAGAAAAAGTCAATTTTAAACACCCCTGTTGAGGGCGATAAATCGTCAGCTATAACGTTTGGCAACGGATATATTGTAACGTTACAAGCCAACGATGACTTATTTTCTCTCATTAGGTCAGTGGTTACCACCAGGCCAGTAGGCTTCACTGGCCAGAAACCTTAATTCTGTCACAATATGCATCTAACTACGATACACTACATTACTATAGATTATATGAGCACAAAAGAACTGTACATTAACAGAGTGTGAAAACAACAAAAACAATATAATATGATTTTCACAAGAACCGAAAACATCAAATGAATATTTATTGCAAACCAATTGCAAATCCTTGTTGTTCTCTTTCAGATACCAGTTTAGAAATGCGAGACTTCACATTGGAAAATGTCATCGTGTAGTTCGGTCGGAACGCAATAGCATGATACCAATTACATTTTGCAAACGGCCTCATAAATATTGGAGATATATTTTTATCATTAGTATAGCCCAACAACGACAGTGGCGCTTATCACCTGTACAGGCCTTGTGCGTCACTACAATGCAATTTTTACATAAAGTTGGAGATGTAATTGACTTTACAGATGGACCAGATTTATAGTATTAGACGGTCACATGCGAGCTCTTCAAGTCTCCAAAGATATAGAAACAAAATCCGAACTTGAATAAAATGCAATTTTGAAAGGCATGTTTGGTGTTTATTTGAGGATTTGTGTTTGTATGAATAATAAAATTGGTGTTCCTTTCGTCCACGAATCTATAACCTTCACGATGGTCATTGGCCAGCCGCGCGGTAACTCCATACCCGCGATATCGTACGTCAGAGCAGGTGTAAATATAAACTTCTCATTGTAAAGAGAGCGTACAGCGGAAGCTCGACATCTGATATCGATCGCGGGCTACAAAGGACAAAAAAATCACAAGGATGAACCATCTGCCGGTCAGTCAAACAATATTCATCGCTCACGAGACTTTCAGCCGTAACACAGGTACATTAAGGTCGAGAATTGCCGGGACGCAGCAATTCTCAAAAATCCAACGAGATCATGCGGCAGCATCGTTTCCTCCGATTTTCTTCCGTCTTACGCCGGTGGATAATACAATTAATGCAAGCATGTCCCAAACTTTTAGTCTAATTACACTAATTAGAGCGAAATTACGGTAAGCTAATCCTAATCGAATGTATGAAGTGTTTCTATCGTAGGCCCCGGTTTTCTACGCTATAATTTTAATTCTGATGACAACGAACTCTGATTTCGCATGAAATGTACTCGATTTTTGTTGCATTTCTTCGAAATTAAAGCCAATTCGAATTCGAATTTAATTCGGGAGAAGCTGTGTAGCTATAATGCTAATTCTAATCGAATTTGGAAATTTCTAGTCGTTCAACTATGCACTGTGGCATAACCCAAGTGTCCCAAGTTCCCAACTACCGTTTCCCTGTTAGGCAAGCGACCGACGTGTTACGAAATCGCGTCTCACGTGACATGGCCAACTCTGACGGATTTTCTTGCGTTATAATTGGAATTTAGCAATACGATGCACTTTGGAGCAATCGACAAGGTCCAACGTACGAGATGTTATGAGCGCTCAATCGAACGCATTGCGCAACACTTCATCTTATTAGTCAGACCTGACAGCAGGGCGATTCGACAAACAGCGTGCGCAAACACGGGAAAGGGCTGATGCGTGCAGAAAGCGCATTTCGACATAGTTTGCCGAGGCGGGACGGAACGCAGACTGTTGACTTTCGGGTTGCGAATTTTCGGCGACTCATCAACTCGAGTTCAGAGACGCCCGAAAACTCTACGGGACAACTTTATTACTATTTCGTGAAGTGCATTTCGACATCCAGTTAGCTTCACTGACCGCGTTGAAGAGAACAATGACGTGGGACTGTATTCATTAACTATATTACAAGAAGTCAACTCCTTGAAACCGGTAACACACGCCCATTCTCGTAATTAAACTTGACACTTTTTCATGTTGCAAGGTAGCATACACTGGGCAAGTGGGCATACGAGTCAGGAAAAGGCTTCAAATTAAGTACCAGTCTGCTTTCGAGATTTCCGGACCA
>ATSW01007263.1:0-10509 GCA_000444245.1 Botryllus schlosseri
TCTCTAACCCTGCTATAAAGTCCACGCTGTTCCGACAATGCTTGAAGATGAAGACTCGCAAGACATACTTTTGAGTTCATTCCTTCGTTTCTTCCGACAGGAGTCGTGTGTTCATTTCCCGGCCAGCCGATTGGCGGTTCTACAATTCCACAGCGGAAGTCGTACTTCATGGGCGATACCGTCAGATACGTTTGCAACCCGGGGTACGAGCTGATCGGAACGGTCACTGCTAAATGCACGGGAAGCGGCAAGTTCAACGGAAAGGTGCCGACGTGTGCAAGTAAGAAATTGCAGTCATAATATATTAATCCTGGCGCGGTATTTAAACGCTCACACTATTTTACAGGAAAGTCATGCTTGAACCCGGGTGCGCCGAAATTTAGCACCATGACTCCAGAGGGATTGAGCTACACTGTGGGTCAGGTGGTGACATTCGAATGCGTTTCTGGTTACAAATTGAGGGGTTCGCGTGAAAGTACGTGTGGCGAGGACGAACGATTCTTTCCTTCCTTTCCAACGTGTGAACGTAAGTTATTTTTAGTATACTATACAACAACAGCGAGACGGTTTTAAAAAATACGATACTTCACTAATAAGCACGGAACGGGGAGTGGCAAGACAGCGTAGTTGTATGATCTACAGCTGCCACATATATGGGTTTCGGATTCCAGTCCAATTCTAGTTGGATTCCAGTCGACTTCAGAATTCCTACCTAAGTGTTGAAGGTTTATCTAGGCTCCTCCTCGCCATCTGATCCGCGGAAGCGGTGTCTTAAAAAGCCTAGAAGTGGGCCGTACTACAAGTCGGCAGATATGAAATCAAAATAAAGGCAATCGGCCTGGTGTAAATGACCATTGTAGTCGCTAAAAACAATGAATAACACAAACAAACGGGCTACGGAGTAGGTACATTGTACTGTTCAGTGTTCATTTACAGTATATTATGAAACGAAACGCATTGAGACATAAATATCATACATGTTGAACCTACGTGAAAAATTGCATCGCATAAAGGTATTATTTTGTCAACAATTTTCCAAGTTTTTCACAGTTACTGAAAAACTTCATCAAAAACGGATCGGATTATACTTACTTTACTAGATTGATTCCGCTATGTTCTGCCTAAATCAATCCATTGTCCAAGTAACCCATGGTATGATGACAGCATTCTTTTAAATATGCCATAAGCCATGAATGGCAATTCTGGATTCATTCATGGGCGAGATTGAATATTAAACCGTTTTCAATCGGAATTAGTCAAAAATGTTCTGGTGATAATATATCAGGGGGAGTTTGATAAAGATACACCATTAAAAAACTAAATGTTTTTTCACGTATTTTCCAAGTTGATCAAAAAGTTCTACCATCAATCGGGTCAAATCATACTAAGTCATAACATTTTATAGCACTATGCGATTACGTACATACGCACTTTATCGTAAGATAGCCCCTACCGACACCACGCACGAATTTGATCACTGCTCTATAATTCAGGTATCACGTGTCTCAATCCTGGATCACCCACGTACGCCTCGATAAATCCTGATTTGCCCCAGTACGTTTTTGGAACGACGATTACATATGTGTGCATCGACGGGTACGAAACTAATGACGAAACCGAGTCGGTGTGTTCTCGAAATGGACTTTTTAGCAACCCGCCACCAGTCTGTACAAGTAAGACTATAGGCAATCCGCTAAATTTGCCAACGTGTCATCACTTTATATTGCGATTTGACAGGAAAGATGTGTCGACGACCGAGGGTCCCGGTTTCTGGATTTATCTCGCCATCTCTTCCATCATACTCAGTTGGGCGCATAGTGCGATATAATTGTTTGGAGGGGTATCGACTGGTAGGGGAAGACACCGCACGGTGTGGAGACGACGGGAAATTCGATAATGATCCGCCCACTTGTGAACGTAAATAGAAGATGTTTTGTTCTGCTCTATCGTTTCATGTACCTTTGTCCGGACAGTAGGCATATACGGCACAGCTATATCACGGTCAGCTCCAACTTCAATACGATCTCACAGTGTTTTCCACAATCTTATTCTCATTAAAATTCTACGTTCCGTCATAGCAATTCTGAGTGTAGTTATTACGCTGTAACTGACTTATCATGGTTATATTCATAAATGTTATTAGGACCCAGAGTTACATAGATAATTGACTTGAACACTTCGCCTGGAATTTTTGTTTGAGGTTTATGCGAAGTCGCATTTGTATATATATATGCACCATTTCCAGAGACTGTTATATTTCAAACAACTTTAGGATTAATTAATTCAGGGGACAATCAATTCACTTACCGATGGAAATTAATTTGAATGAGCGCAATATCAATATGTGCGGCTATCGAGTCCGACGGAGGTTGACACCATAATTACCTCGTAACTATGCTGTTGGTTTATCCATAATTTCCTTCATTGAATGCACGTAAGCACTGTTTTACGAAAGGTATAGAACGAAATTGCACGGTGCTAAATGTGGGCAGCTCGCGAATCATAAGGTTCATCGGCCTGATGTAAACTAACCATTGACGAATTAAATCACCACACCATGAATATCAAAATACCAACGATAAACTATTCCAACTTTTTATATCGGCAAATCATTGTTTTTCAGTGATAATAGTCTCGTGTCGATTTCCCGGAAACCCAGTCAACGGTGTCACCACACCGAAAAAGGTCTCGTACGAGGTGGCGGAACGGATTACCTATCAGTGCAACAGAGGGTACACAATCTCAGGAGTGACTTCTAGCATATGCACAAGTCAAGGAAATTTCACGGGACGAGTTCCAACATGCAAAGGTAAATATGATAGTGGGCCTATATGCTCTAACGTTATAGAGTCTATTCCAAATCCAATGTTGCAGTTGAGGTGTGCGCGAATCCGGGCGCTCCCATATTCGGGTCTATCTTCCCCGACATTCCGAACTACACCGTTGGCGAGACTATAACCTATTCCTGCAAAACAGGATATATGATCATCGGCGCGAAAGAGAATGTGTGCGATTTCAATGGACGATTCAGACGGCTAAATCCAATCTGCCAAAGTATGCTTCATAGGAAATCAATGCATCTCTAGTGATGTTACGATTAGGGCTTAGCATTCTACAAATTTGCAAACATCAATAATATATTTCGAGTATTCGGGATTCATAACATCTGAAATCGAGAAGTGGCTAAAAAAAGAATATTTGGCGACTCGCCATGAATCTCACCGCATGGTATGGCAATATTTCCATCCCCTCATATTTGCAAAGTCTCATCTAGGGCAAGTTTTTGCAACTTTTGCAACTTATTTTTACAGCTTCCGGAAGACTTAGTAGTTATGTAATATGGCGTTTTAAGCTCTTTGAAGGAATCTTATATTTTGCAACTCTTTGCAACTATTCCACATTTTTTCATGCAATTTTCGATTTTTCATGAAACTTTTTGCAACTTTTTTAGATTTTTCACGCAATTCTTTGCAGCTTTTTTCGAATTTTCATGCAATCAACTTTTTACGGAAAATATTTGGCCCTATATGTAAATGGATCGCTTGATGATTTCACTGTCATTTAAATGTGAGTTTGACGTACATTTAGACTAGACTGCCGAAAATTATATTTTCACACTGGGTCAATTTTTTCGGCTATTGATTTTGTTGAAGTCGCCGACACCGAGTTTTGCTACAGTGCCTTGCGTACGGATCGATGCGAGTATCTCATATCCTAATATTATTTCAAGGAATTTATCCATAAATGCAACTTTTTACTGCAACTTTTTTGAAAAATAAATGCAGCATTTTACTGCAACTTTTGTGAAAAATAAATGCAACTTTTTACTGCAAATTTGTGAAAAATAAATGCAACTTTCCAAGGATTTGACTGCAACAAAAACTTGCCCTACTGATCGCTATTCCTTCGCGACCTTAATATGATCCTGCACGCGCTGGCTGTCATATTAAGTTAAATTCGCCCTGGAGCATCCTGTGATTACGCTGAGTATGGCAGTGTTGCGATTGCGATATCCTTCCAACACGCCTACTTCTTGCAGGAAACGTATGTTCGAATCCGGGAAAACCGGTGAACGGAGCAATGTTCCCCGATTTGGTCACGTATTCGATCGGGCAAGATATCAAATTTTCATGCCTTCGAGGCTATGAAATCGTGGGATTGGAAGAAATTAGTTGTCGCGAAAGCGGAAAGTTTTCAGGGGCATTTCCAACCTGTAAACGGAGTAAGTATATATGTGACGCGACTTTGATAATCATAACCAAGGCAGTGGAGTCGGAGTCGGAGTCGGAGTTCGGCTAATTTTCGCTTGATGGAGTCGGAGTCGTGAAAACTGTAGTGGCCGGAGTCGAAGTCGGAGTCCAGGAGAAAATACTCACTGGAGTCGGAGTCAGAGTTTGTGAAAATGAACCTGACTTCGACTCCGACTCCGACTCCAACTTCTTTATCATAAAATCAATTGCTTTCAAAGGTGTGTTTAAATTTCTAATATTAACTATATTAGGATTTTTTGTACCATCAATCACTGTTATTAGTAACGATACAGATCAGGGGCGGCCAAACCGTGCCCCGCAGGCCAAATGTGGTCCTGGAGAAGGTTTTGTGTAGCCTGCGAGGTAATTCTCGAAATTAGATATAACATCAGGTAAAATTGCCAGGCCAACCAAAATTTGATTAGCCTGACCGCGACATTTGATGATGACTAAAACGTTATTTTCGGCGCATTGGCGTACCCAGGGCCCAGCCACATCCATCGCAGATCTTCGCATATAACCATAAAGTAGAATATTCCGTAGCAGATTTATTTGACTTGAAATTTTTCTTAGAACTTCACATGATTTTATGTCACATTTCTTGCATTTAGTATTGAAACCGCTCTTGGAAAATATAAATACGCGTAATTTACAGACTTGAGTTCAACTATACTCGCAATTAGGAGATAACGTGTCGTCCAACATTGTGACTTCGCTTGTGCGCTCGCAGCGAGATCATCGGCGATGAAACATTTTCACAAAATGACAGAGGCATGTTCACTGAAACCGTCGATATTGCTATGTCTAAAACGCCAAATAATCCTGTCCTTGCCAAACGAGCCCATTGCTATACAGAGGCGACCCCCAATATATGCAAGAACTATATTTATTGATCGATTCATTCATTACCTTTAAAACAATTTCGTGCTTCGCGCGACCAGGACATGACTGCGCACTGTACAGTTGCACATGGAGTTTTCATGACATATTTATTATCAATTTTAAAGCGTAGTCATGTAAGTCTTGTTTTCAATGTTACCTAATATCGGACGACTAAATAAAAGTTTATCAACATTCAAGTTGCCCGCGCAATGGTTCGTCAATCTCATGTGGCCTTTTGGCCGAAAAGGTTAACCACGCCTGACATAGATAGAACTGGACATTATTTGCAAATTACAATTCAGTTGCATAGAGGAAGAAAGAAGCAATAGGTATCTTTGCGATACAGTCACAAATTAATGCAATTTTTGAAATTATACCATGATATTGTGACAGAGCAAATACATCGTCTGGTTGTAAAATTGATGTAAATATAGCCAAACGCTCCTTCCCACCTGACAAAACTATAAATATTTGTTGTGTAGCTTAACTGCTTAGGTCGAACAAATGATTGAGAAAGATTGCAAGTCCTAGTCCTTGAATACTTGACTAAGTGCATGTAGACTATGCTATTTGACTACTTCCTAAATTTCGTTTATGACTAATGTCTATTGTCTATTAGTAGTGAGAGTGTGTGTGCTTGTATTCAGTACAGTGTGTAATGAGAAAATTAGTAAGATGCATCTATGTATTAGTTGCTGACTCATACACAAGAGCAAGAATTCGATTGTTTCATCTACATTTTAATTATACAGTATGGGATATATGTCGTTTTTGAATGATTCATACATATAAGGCTATTAGAGAGTCCATCTTATAAAAACTGATAACATATGAAAAAGGAAAAATATTTAGAAAGGCAATCTTTCCTGCATGGTGAATAATTCGAGCTGTGCCACAATGAAACAATTTTGCATGCCATCGTCAATCATATGTTTGCATATGTTTATTGGTTATATGATAGTCATTTAACCGTCACTGTGGCATATAATTTTCGAAGTAAATTGGTAATACTGTTGGAGTCAAGGTTGCAGTCGGAGTCGGAGTCGAAGTCGGTAAGTTTAAAGACTCTGGAGTCGGGGTCGGAGTCGGTACGTTGAATGACTCAGGGGTCGGAGTCGGTCCATTGAAAATGTGTGGAGTCGGAGTTGGAGTCGGTGGTAAAATTTACCGACTCCACAGCCCTGATTATAACGCACTGATATTGGTACCGCATTTGTCTGTGACATAGTAATTGATCAATTTCATGAAACTCCGCACGTAAAATGTTGCGTCCACACTGTACAAATTTACGAACAGAGAATTACTTGGCAATCGCACATTTCAAAAGCATCAGAGAAATGTGTAACAGTCAGGCGATGACGATAGTCAAGCAAGGCGCTTACTGTCAATAATCTCGCCGCATCTCTAATCGCGGACTATTGCTGTCTTGATGTTCATGAGGTTGCAATGGTCTGCCGATGTGTTGGAGGTATATCTAATCACATATCGTGACTATATTGAAGTATAATCGATATTGAAACGATGTGCTTTTCCTGATGACGCATTCACTTCAAACAACGTCTCGTATGCATTTTGTATATAGCCGCTGCTAATGCGTTTGATTCTTGCGTTTTCAGTAAGAACTTGTTCTAATCCCGGACTGCTAAACGGAGGTGATGTGCGACCAAACAAACGGTCATATAGAATTGGGGAAACGGTCTCATTCACATGCGACATTGGGTATAAAATCATAGGAAACGATGTCGCCACTTGCCAGGAAAATGAGCGTTGGTCCGAGCCGTTGCCAATCTGCAAAAGTATGTAATTTTCTTAAACTGTGTTAACGAAATTATAACATCGATTGGTTGTCGAAAATTCAGTTACCACATGTAAGAACCCCGGGGAACTCGCAAACGGCTACTTTCGCCCAAATATTCTGAATTACGGCGAGGGTCAATCGATCCGATACTTCTGCCATGAGGGCTACAGGATCAATGGTCACGAAACGGCTGAATGCGAAGACGGGACATTCGATAGAGCGCAGCCACGTTGCGAACGTAAATATGGTCAATTTTATTACTTTGCAGTTACCTATGAGCGTCAGTCGATATGCTTCCAACACATAACATACTTGATGACGGAGCTTTGAGCACAATCACGTATTTCAATGGTATTGTGGTGGACGGTGGTACAGTGTTGATCAGGTGATCCCATTCTGAATTATGGACTCCTTTTTTCCAATACATATCAATCTTATGGTCCCGCGTTACCAAAGGGGTTTAAACACGATCATATTCTCAGTTGAATATGTTACAGTGGCCTACACCCAGCACGTAGAATGTATTCAAAATCGTCATTCAATGATCTCAGTTTGGGAACGATCATAATTGATGAATGTGTAGCATCAACTTACGCCGAATTACGTATTGATGATGGAATTCATAACTAAAACTATCTTTCGCTTGTTTTGCTATTTAATGTAGGCTGATGATCTTATGCGATGTCTTATTTATTGTACAGTGAAGACGGCACCGGCTGTACATACGTAATAATTTTTATTTTATATCGAAATCGTGACTTCAGTACTACATTCTGCAGTATTTGTGGTGTATAGCAGTTAATCTACAATATCTTAGTTAACTCTATGATGTAGGCTTCTAGGATTACCATTAGGGTTTCACTGTTCAATGTTTTGGCAGCAATTACCTGCGCCTATCCTGGATCGCCCACTGACGGCAAAACATTTCCCCGGAGAAGTTCGTACACATTCAATCAAACAGTTGAGTATCGGTGCGACGATGACTACGAATTGATTGGAAGCAATAAGGCAAGATGTATCGCCTCTGGAAAATTCGATAATGAACCGTCTTTGTGCCGCAGTAAGTAATATGCCTATATCTTTCAGATGATAATTAATAATTATGTTATATACAGACGAGGTATATCTTAAATATGTCGATATCAAGCATTATTTGAGAACACTGGTGGATAATGCTGCGGTGATGCAGTGATGTGAACTCTTTTGTGTTATTGCAGAGATAACGTGTCTTACTCCTGAGAAGCCAAAATTTGGCGGATTCAAGCCTTTCAAGCTACGATACGGAATAGGCGATTTCATCACCTACGAATGTAGCGCTGGGTACCAGCTGCGCGGCGACGAAGAATCCAAATGCCTATCTACGGGGGCTTTCTCGTCGCAAGCACCGTTGTGTATCAGTAAGTATAATTCCGTGAAACTTCAACATGGTGTTGGCGCTGCATCAAATACCTCATCTCAAGTGCTTGTGTAGATCCCTGCTATTTTAATCCTGGTTGTAATTATAGTGGACCTAATTTGGCAACCGTACTGATTTCAGTTAGCGTCACAGTATATAACCGTTGTATTGAGCTTTCACAAACTAAATTAGCAATACTATATATCACAATCATCAATTTTCATCAAATCATCAAATTTAACTCGTCTGATATAATATATGGTCTGCGAATTTCGGCGAATACCACATGTGAGTGCTTGTTGTTGAGTGTTTGGTGAACGAGAAAGTCTTTTTGAAACAGGACGGCAGTGCAAATATCTGGTAGAACTGAACAACGGAAACATATTTCCTAAGCAACAGCTCTACGATATTGGCGACACCATTAAATACCGATGCGATGATGGCTATAGGAAGTTCGGGGCCGATTCGGCGACGTGTCAAAACGACGGCACATTTTCCGCGGATACTCCGAATTGTCGAAGTATGCGAATTTAAGCATTAACCATATTACTCGCGCCATGTCTAAGCGTCTTTTGTTGCTTAGTAATCATCTGTAAGTATCCGGGTGTGTCCGAAAATGGTAAAACAGCTCCGGTGAAAAGGCAGTACCGTCTCGGTGACGTTGTACGTTATCAATGTAGTGACGGGTTCCATCTTGTTGGGAAGGATTCGGCGACTTGTCAGACTACTGGTGAATTCTCAGCTCCCCCGCCTAAATGCAAAGGTATGGACAACTAGGGACATAGCAAGCGGGTAAAATCAGCATAAATTATTTTGATCATTTCGGCTCAGTAGCAAAATTTTCAGATATGTGATATGATTGTATGGTTGAACGATTTTTCTTAGAACTTTGAACACTACGAAATACGAGCTTCAACAATTATAGATGGAGTGGTGACGATCCTAACTTTTTCTTGAGATCGGGTCTAATTAGCAGTGTAGGCTTTTGAAAGTACACAACTTCGATATTGCAGCAAACAAATTTATTCCACTCGAAGCTTTTCGACAGACTCTCATCAGGAGCAAACGTTGTCATCTGCATTTCGTGACTCTGTATATTTGTCATTATTACGTCACAAATATAAAATTCTTTCAATGTTTCGAATTTGATTAACCGCATTTACTTACGTTCGCTCCTGATGAAAATCAGTCGAAAGGCTTCGAGTGGAATAAATTTTTCAATATTAACGTCTTGTTTGCTGCAAAATTAGCAATGCATGCAAAATTTAACACTGCGCAACCAGACATATCATTATTTGCAATACAAACCAATCGGTATGTTATGCAATATGTACGTACGAGAGAAATGTATTTGTGGTCACAAATTGGTTGACTCCAACTAACTCGGTATGATACAAATGAAGCATCCAATGTCCGTGATTCCCCTCCTTAGATCAATCTCATTATTTTCAATTTCCTTGGATCTAGCAAATCTCGTTTCACCAGCTCATATACCCGGGGAAGTATTAATTACTATTATGCGAAAAACAAGTTATTAAGGAGATTGCCTTGAGCTGAACAAGCTCTGCATGATACATCAATCAGTATGGTGGGCGTTTTGAAGTTGTCTGTCATAAGGATTAGCCATGCAGATGCAGGTCTCTTATTTAGTTGAAATTGTTTTGTTGCCGCCGCGAGTATCCAGCGGATTACAAGTTTCCCAGCCGCTGAGAACTTGTTCATATTCTAAAAATAGTTTGATGTCGCATCAAGTGGGTTAAAGGTGCTTTTACGAAATGCGATCGAGTTGCAATGCAGAAAGCAACAATGCGTTTTGGGTGTAGCGAATTTTAGGAATAGCTACCCTGTAATCTATTATTGAGATTGTGTATAATGTCAGATGCCGAATGCATCTGCCGATCACTTTTTGCTAGTGTTGCGTTGACATCGGTATATTGAAGCTTGTTAAACTTTCATCTTTAACGTTGACGTCCACACCTTTTTCATTTCGCGACCCACTGTTCAGCAAGTTATATTTGCGACCAAAATGAGATATGACATAATCAACGAAAAACGAATTAATGAGAAAATAAGGAATGTGTTGTATACACATTCAATATACTATTAATTCGAAAGTTGAGCAAATCAAGTCTGGGCTTGAGTGACTTAACCAGCACAAGTAAGGTCGTCAGTATTCCAAAAGA
>ATSW01007264.1:0-11037 GCA_000444245.1 Botryllus schlosseri
CGACTCAGTAGCAGAGAGTGAATAAATATTCACAAACGGTAAGCTGAATATTTCGAGCAAACTTTTGTAACAAAGGAAGTAAAATATTTGATAGTCGCAAGGTGCATGCTCGTTTTGTGTTGATTTTTTATGCTGCCGTCGCCAAATGCAGAGAGTGTTTCGAAGTTAAAAAGCGAATAATTTCAATTAAAGATGTTCTAATGACGTGAAAATTGCATTATATGAAAAAGGTTCGTTTCTGAACGTGAACCTCTAAGTTTCGGAGGTTCACACACAGAAAGCAAACATGAACCGCACGTTCACACCATCCCTATTATATACCGATGGAGTCGGAGAGTGCGCTATCGTGTCTATAAAATATCCAGGAAAGAGACACATGTTTCTGCTTTTCGTTTATTCTCGAAAATTGAAATAATGAGGTCATCACACGTACGAACAGAGAGGCTTTGAATCTTTCATGGTCCTATTCGCAAGATCAGCTTTCAGCTGTGTGGCCATCCCAATGCCGTAAATCAGGGGTGTGTATTTTGCGCAACCTTTTATAGATGAACGGGTCAGATAAAAATAACGCATTGAAACCGCGGGTCACACTGGGTCTATAGTTGTAAGACCCATCACCCCATTCAGATTGCGAATGGCGAAGATAATATAGAGCTGTACTTAGAAATTAGTAACTCCCGGACTGTAATCGTGAAGCACTAAAAAGGTCAGGTTCTGAATAATTTCATCAAAACTTTTCATAGGGCAAATCAGCATATATCCATCATTTTTGCAATTGTAGTGTTTCGAACGTTCTCTTAGCCAACTTGAGCTTAGCGGCAACCCATCAGACTGCAGTAAGGTATATTTATAAACGTATTTACTTTTTCGCCAGCCGCAGCTCATCGCAGATCGCTGACGTGAATCGCAAAGTTTATTCCTTTTATCTTCTCATTTTCACTTGGTTTCCTTATTTATTCGGATGCCCATAGTAATAATAACAACTGATTTGCTACGTCCTGTTATTGACGTTAAATCATATTCCTGAGACTGGGTAAAAACATGTTTTCTCACCCCACCACGACTTTGCACCAATTCTGACTCCTCGACAACGCCACGTCATTATTGTGATTGTGACTTGATTGAATCATGAAATTTCGCAAACAGCAGACACCCTTTTTAATGTTATCTGCTATTACTTTCTTATTTACATGTTCTAAACAAGGAGCCGGCAACCTAGAGCGTACAATCATGCCATCACATAATGCCATGCCATCACATAATCCATCCCTTAAAATCACGATAACACCACTGACAGTCTGCGAGTTCTTTGCTCCACACCTGAGTGCTTCACTTTTGCACAATTACTGAGATAATTCTGATGGTTACAGCGAACCTTATTATAATGCGCTTTATTGCAATACCAACAACAGTCGCAGTATCTGGCGAATAGCGGGAATAATTTTTTCAAACCTGGTTACACCTTCACAATATCTAATCCGTGGAAGGTATATGCTGAGAATGTGTCGAATTTCACAGTGACGGAACTGATAATTGCAGCCATCGCGTATCGGTAAGTTTGTCAACATGCCACTTTTATCTTCTTACCGCGACATATTCTGATCATAAACAACGGCGAGCATGCGAAACGTCGTTCGAGAAAAGAATTGCTAAGATTACCCGCATATCAGTCTGTTGCTGATGGTGCTCATCATTGCATTGCGTTACACGTTACCGATTTAGAATCTACAATCGGAACGGTTAAGTGATATAGACGTACTGGTTATATATATCCAAAATGTTGTATAGGCTCATACCTAGGAAGAAATGCGATACTGTATTGACCGACAGACAGAAAATTTATTGCTTCGTCCAAAACAAATTTGGCTGGAGATGTCGATATGACCTAGGTCTTATTACTCAATCCCGTTACGCCGCGATTGCTCCCAAGACGTGTTTACGCGGTCAGTCTTGGTGAGATTTGATGCATCGATGCGTGTCCACTCACCCGTTCGTTTTTGGTTATAAGACTTCGGCGAACCTTTTCCTTTACCAGTTTGAGAATACAAGCCGTTGCAGAGGTGCGAAAACGCACAGTATCACCATGAAAGCCCTGTTAGTAGCTGTACTATTGCTCTACGTGAGCGATCGAAGTTTCGCTCAGTATTCCTGCGTAAATCCAAATCGACCAGACGTCAGATACAGCGTGGGTGACACTTTCACCAAGCAAAAGCGATTTCAAGGTGCACGGGGACAATTGACAGGGACGTATAATTGCGAATGTCGTCAGTACGGAAGATCAGTATGTACAGGTATACTGGTATAGCATACTAGCAATTTGCTTCTTTGCTATTTTACACTACAGTAAATGGCTCAAATTATATCACAGCCGTCGATATTCCTTGCTACGACGCGAAATTAAAGATTTACAGAGACTTGAATGAAAGGTTCGACACAACGTATGGGGGAAGGGAGATGACTTGTACTTGTAAACGAGGGAGAATGCAATTCGTCAATTGCGGTTGGTTCTTCTTTTTAATTGCTTTCCAATACGAAGGTGTTATACTTGTTACTATTATTAACCTAGATTATAGCCTATCTAACATGAGCCTACCCAAACCTTCCAATACGTAAGTCTGCTGCTATGACTTTTCACATCGCATGCAACACCAGCAGCAACGGAATATATTATTCGGAATCCGTTAAAATCAAGTTTGGGTATACAATGTATACTATACATACATACTGCATATGGATGATATGACGCACGTTTAAAATCAAATAAATATTTCTGTTGGGACTAATTCCACAAACGATTTATTTATCAATATGATCTGTGATTCTGTGAAGCTACGATCTTTTTCTGCTCACTCCAGTGTCGACAAGGACAACCGTTCCTCAAACTCAAAAAACGTGTCGCGACTACAAGGGAAGAACAAATATAAGGCCGGGAGAGATATATATCCCCATGACACCAACCGGAAGGCTGTACTCTTGCGAATGCGGAACTAACGGGCGATTGGTATCGGGATCATGCAGCGTATATTCGGGTGCGCATTTACCGTTCCAATCAGCCGTAGCTGTTATCAATCTGGCTCTACGATATGTAGTTTATATTAAAGTAGAGGTGCGCAGGAGAGCCATCCACACTGTTCATGTAGAACGTATAGATATAGAAGCACCGTGCACTCTGATCGAACTATATTATCGTTCCTCAGTTACTCCCATGACAAATTGAAAGTTGTGCGAGTGAGTAGAGAACACGTCAAGCTTTAAACTTGCTAAGAGTGTTTGGAAAGGCAATTAAGGAGACCACAGGAGAAGAGATAGGATGAAAAATCGGCACGATCGATTGCAGAATTTGTGGGTGGTATAATGTAGTACGACGTCATGGTTACATTGTAATGTGGTGAATAAATATGGCCTTACAACAATACACAAGTGCAGAATGTGTATGTGAGGAAATTCCATTTTGGTATCTGGCAGTCAACTTATCATTGGGCTTAGCAAAATCGAGTACATGAGTGATTCGATTCGGCTTCTCGGGTCGAGTCGGTTATTATTTTTCGAGTGTAATTCATTACCACGCAATAGCAGTATGGGGAGCGTGGAAAATTTGGACCGTTTAGGCGACCACAAAGAAATATGTCCAGTTCCACACTACATGAAGATAATTTGATATTTTTCATAATTGGTAAATCATTGCACCTTATGACTATATGATGTGGGTTAATCACGACTTCACCGAAAAGTCATTTGCATAAACGTGCGTAGATTTGTATTATACTGGGGTTTTTCAACCTTTTTGAGAACCATCCGCACTTAAAATTTTGCGGGGATTTGATCTGCACAAACCAGCCGAAATTATTACGCAAAATAAAAATGATTTGACTTAATCATTAATTTTCCATCAATAGGCGACCGGTTAATCAATGTTGCCGGTGAATATTTCTGACAATTTTAGACCAGTTAGGCACAATTTCCAGCTCCAAGGCTCCCCGCATTAGGTCATCAAGTGTTTCATCAAGAATGCAACTCCCGTTTCTCGTTTTGATGTCAACTTAAAGTCCTTTTCGATCGAAGTATTTGTGGTGATTCTACGAGAAAGTCTAGTGCTTCTATGGCCAGGTCGTTGCACATTAGACGTCAGAAAATAAATTTCATGCCAGAAAACGTAAAATTCTTACAACTCGACTAGAATGATTTTACTGTATGCTCGATTCGAATTCGACTACTGAAATCATTTGTCCTAGCTCTACACTTATTACCCATGTTCATTATTGAATTTCTCAATTATGAATTCGCTATGTACGACCATTGTAATCGAAAAAATACCATGATAAACAACCGCAACGTATATGTTGAATGTGAGCAGGCGACTTGGAGTCCTCTTCCACAACATGCCAGGATCACATCAGCGGCGCGAATGTGCGAGTGGGAGCGATGCATGTGGTCCAGTCTGTAGGTCGATTGTTCAATTGTGAATGCGGAAATGATGGGAGACCTGTCATAGGAACATGCACTAGGTACACAGGTGAGTGGTACGGTTAGTGAATACACAATATTTTAATCACGACCATTTTTGCCATTCGCACCTACGGATCGATGGGATTCGTACTAAAATATAAGGAAACCTCTGCCCTCCGTATTCATATGAACAGCAAAACAGACTATAGGGCCCCGCAAAGACGCAAAAGTACCTGAGCAGTGAGCAACTGAGCCCTACTGAGCATGCATGTAGTCCTATGATGTTACATGGTGCTTGATTACCATTGTCTTGCGCAGCAGGGCTAAGCGAGCTATAATTAAATCGGGTACGTCCGCGACATACATTGTATAACCAAGACCGTAATTCAACGACCAGAATAACCCCATGCGAATCCGAAATAGGTATTCCAAGTCAAAACCTACTCTGTTGCGATTCAAGATCGAGTATTCTGGATTCGAGCGCAGTATTCGATTATCACGCATTGTGATGCTATGCAAATATAGATAATGCTGAAGGTTCGAATATCTATGTTTTATGCCAGATCTAAACCACATTCATGATAATTTGGTAAGTTGTCGATGATGCCTATTTCATTGCAGTTTGAGGTATTGCTACGAGTTATTCAATGCTCACTACTTCACGAAAATGATATTTCAACTAACGACGGAATAGTCTAACATGCGTAACTTTGTGCCACGTGGTTTGGATGCTCTGATCAGACATGGGGTAAGAGTGATTTGTAATCGTAATCGATTACGACAATTGCGGTATTTTAAAATAGTCGCAATCGATTGCATTCGAAAAATGTTTGAAGTATTCGTTATCGAGTATTTCACATATCTAATCGAATTCGTTCTAGAGCGATTATACCTCGAAATTGGTTATAACATCAGGTAAAATTGCAAGGCCAACCAAAATTTGATTAGTCCGGCCTCGAAATTTGATGGTGACTAAAACATCCGTTCCGACGCATTGGCGTAACCAGTGGCCAGCCACATTTATTGCAGATCATCGTATATGACCATAACATAGAATGTTTCGTAGCAGATTTATTTGATTTGAAATTTTTTTTGAAACTATATTCGCAATCAGGAGATAACGTATCGTCCGACATGCGACTTCGCTTGTACGCTCGCAACGAGATCGTCGGAGTTGAATCATTCGCACAAAATGATAAAGGCATGTTCACCGAAACCTTCGATATTGCTATATTTAAACGCCTAATGATCCTGTCCTTGCCAACAGAGCCCAGTGGTATACAGAGGCGACCCCCAATATATTCAAGTGACATATTTATTGATCGAATTCATTCATTACCTTTGAATTTTTTTTTCATGACGTTATTGTTATCAATTTTGACGGGTGGTCAAAGGGACGACTAAAAAAGGTCAACAACATTCAAGGGGCTGCGCAATGGCTCGTACATCTAATGTGGCCCTTTGGCCGAAAAGATGGGTCACCCCGGGAATATACTCTACAGCAGTGTTTCTTGACCTGGTCGTCAGCGCTCCCATTGAGTGATTTAGATTTTGAAGGGGTGGAAACGCTCAGGGAGCGATATGCGAGGCGCTGGGCTCAGGGCGGCGGTATGGGGGCGCTGAAGAAACATGACGTCGCAGTGGGGACATATGATTATATAGTAGGACAACAGTTCTACATATCCATGAGTTGTCGTTACAAATTAACATTCGACAAAATATGAGTAATCTCGAAATTTTGCGCGCGAAATATATACCGACAGTATTTGCAAGATGTTTCCATGAATGCAGCGGTTTATTAAAATGCATGTAATGCGCGTACTTTTAGATCGCGAATTCCCCGTTAAAATACTCCCGTCACGCTAGCTCGGGTTATTTTTCACAAAATGTTTCGAACTAGGTATTTTATTCCGCAGCGCGCAGCGTTTCGAAATTGAAGAAAGAGGCACTGTGCCACTTTTGAGAGTGAAAGCCTTTTGTACTTCAAAGTTGCTTTGAACATTTTTGGTCAAAATCATTAACCAAATACATTGGTGTTTGAGAGCTACAAAATTAAATCTTCAGAATACTTCTTTATCATTACGTAATATGGGTTGCTTTGTTAGGAATACATTCATGTTAAAGTTAATAACTGGTCTCAGTACTAAACTCCATGTGAAAAAAGATCTCTACCACTATCCAAGTTGATTTACTAGTTATAGAAAGCAATAAAACAAAACCCAATACAATTAACGGCCCGGTATTGCCAGTCGCGGAGGTCAAGTTAAGTCAAGTCAATTATTGAAGATGAAGCGAGTCCAGTCAACTCAAGTCATGATTCAAATCAATGTATATTGGAAGATAAGTCGGGTACATATCGAGTCGTCATTTATTCTGAATCAAATTATGAATATACAGTTACCTATACATGCGAAACGGCAATGTAGCTCTTCCACGGACGTAACTGCAAACTAAGTATAGGTAACTGATACCCTCAGTCCATAAATTATTATCAGTCAAATGATAGTACAAAAAAATAATACAAAACCTTAAAAAGCTGAACCAAATTGATATGATGCAATACACAGCCCATCTACACATTAAAAAGCTATAATTCAAACAGGCCAGGCCGTATATATAGCGCCTTGACGACGTTGCTCCCAGATTTTTGAAGCGCCGAGTCAAGCCAAGTCATGTCATTATTCCAAAATGACCCGAGTTAAGACAAGTCACGTGAAAAAGTTGACTCGAGTAGTCCCAACACTGCCAATATGAATATAGTTTCGTCAATGAACTTATACATACATTCAACCCATGCCTATAAATTTGTCAGTCGGATATGTTCCATATTATATTGAAAATTAAGGCCGATTCGAAATATTGATTATGTAGCGAAAGCTGTGATCCAAGCGTATATATCAGCAATCCAATCCGAGTACACAAATATGAATTCGTGGCGATGCCAAAATATTATCTGAAAAACGCTAAGAATTAGCTATTTTTGGCATATGCCAAAAATAAACATGCCTGGTAATCACATCGCACATGATGGTTTTATCAACTTCACTGAATCTGCAACAACTGCTGAGACTTCCTGCACGCATGAATGCAAGTGCTGCCGTGGCGCTGACCTGCTGTAATGATTTAGAATCTCTCAGTAGGGATTCCTTTTGTACCAATGGGAAGAAGCCATTAAAATATTGTTTCATAGCCACATATTAGTGCATCTGTATCTTAACTTTGTAACCATAAATTCAACGTTGCGCCGTTCTTGAGAAAGGACATCTGCATCAATTTCACTCAGCAAGTGCGTATATATTTTCACTGCATACAGGACTGCAGAGTGTAGTAGACCGTGGATATAGCTATTTATTGCTTGGCATTTGAACCGATGACGGCGTTTACTTAAGATGCGTTTTGTCATTTAGTTGTTAACAACTTGTAAAGTGATCTTCTCTTTCATTGTATTTCGATTTAACCTCAGTACATCGAATAAGCCAATATCATTTCCGACCGTCTATCATTTAGGCTAATTATCCAGTAAATTCGTATTTGACAGGCCATCGCAAAAGAAGGCTTTGTTAGCTTGACGTGTCTTTCTCTTGAACTCATGTGAAACCAGCAAAACACACGATGCAATACCATACCATAACATACCATACCATACGTCAGTCAGTTAACTTGGTTTATATTGTGAAATGAAATGTTCACAGGAACCACCAGCCGACCTGTACAGCCAACGCAGACTTCTCGAGTCGTCGCGCCCTCTAACCCATGCCAATCGGACTCTCATAATTGCGGCGAGAATTCTCAATGTATCTATCGCGGAAGGGGACGACACGACTGTAGATGCAATCCGGGATATCGGTCGCTTACTCGGAGAGAATTCAATTGCACAGGTTTGTTTAACACTACTGGAATTATTGTGACTTTGGTGGTGGTCCGTTGTGTGTAGCTGTGTGCCCAAGTTAAGCTGGGATTCGAAATCGAAACCCCGACCTTGTGAAATGCGATTCTATCAACCGATGTCACTTTTTAATGTAAAGCCTCGCATTCCAGATGGGTGTCTGAAGAGAACAGCAGGAGTCACGCCGATTTGCGATAATTTTTTATTATGCTACTTTTCTTTGTGTCAAATTAACACATTTAAATATTCCTGTTCGTTTAAGACTCTGTTGACGCACACTCCATTTTGTGAGCCAATAATATAAATTGATGTATTAGATGTGTAGCTAGATGGGTAATGTGGTAGATTTTTTTGTGACTCAGAGAAGATTTGCAGATTAGCGTATTCATTCCCCAGTTTATTATAGGTTATGGATTTCGCGTAAGAATAGTCGTATCAACGCAAATTTAAATCGAGTATATATACGTTGATATGCATCACATTATTAGGGCGATTTTTTTGGACCTGAAACGGAAGATTTTGACCTAAATATCAAAGGTTTGACATTTCTGACCTAAAAAACTTCATTTTGACCAAATTTTGATCTCATGTATGCAAATTAAGTGTTTTCGCACATAATGTTAAAATTGTATTACTTATCTTCATTGCTGGTCGAAACTGTCTATCCTAGCAAAGTAGTTTGGTCCGAAAAAACGGTTTTGACCAAAAAATGACAAATTTTCACATGAAAAAACTTTATTGTAACGACATCTGGCTCTATGAAGAATTCCAGTAGTTACATCACGTATTATGGCAGAAATAATTAACATTTGTTGTAGTAAAACGAAAGATACTTTCCTACATTTCGGGTAGAAAGTGTCTGTACTTAATAAGTAGCCGGCCAAGAATGGAGAAAAAACGTTCGACAGCAGCAGTTGTTGATTTACAACGATTGTGCGTACACTGCTGGTGACACACCGTGTTGCTTCATTCTGACAATGTTGTCTACATCACAATTTTCCATCCTGCGCTCCTTGATATAAGAACCAATACCCGCGCAGTCTTGCTTCAGTTAGGATATTGCGGTACGTTGAGCATAACACGATGTCGTGTCAGCGTAGTTGTTTCATTTGGCCATTATGATTCACAATGTGCCGATAATTGGCCGTCTACAACGTCTCCACCAAATCTACCTTTTTGAAACAACTACTTGCCTACTTTCAGACCTACAATTTCTACTTCCCCCTGAAGTAGTTTTGACGTGTCTTGGAAATGGATTCTTTTGCTTGTTATCAAGTAGAAATTTACGGCGTTAACTTTACTTCTACTTGAGTAGCCTACCAACGCTGGCTATTTTGACCACCTCTGTGCTGTGTCTATAATTCCTTCCAGTTTGCCATCGCAATTTTTCCTTCGTGCAATATCCAGCAAATCGCTTCGATCTCAACAAAGGGTAAATGTACATTTTCAACAGCAAAGCCGTTTCACGTTTTTAATATTATCTCTATGGCTATCTGTCTTCAACATTTTAATATGACTGAGCAACAAACAAGATCGCCGCTATATGCCGTTTTAGTTATTGTTGCGCAGCAGGTGTAGTCGTTCTGTAAATGTTTTGTAGTGAAGATCGAATACACAATCTCCCTTTTTGGATCGGGTTAAAGAGAAAGATACGTCACAATTCCTATACGTCACTATAGCCTATTTCTAATCATCATTATCTTACTTGTAGTCGCAGAGTATTCTTCTCTCCAACGGAACATCGGCTCCATACATGAAATGGTACACTGGTCATCCTAGCACAAATTGTTGCTCTATGATACTCGCCGTCGGTGCATCCTGGGAAGATACCAATCAGAATATGTGGAACGCTGATCCTTCGTACCACTGGACAAGGGGAGTTATCTGCGAAAAATGACTGCGCTCGATTCGATATGGATGGTAGCCTACATTTTGAGAAATCGACTGGCGCGTTTCAAAATAAAGTCATGCAGCCAGCATGGTATAATGAATGCGCGTTAGCCTACTGTGTTCTATAAGCAACATGCATGCACGAAACGAGGTTTCAACGCACCTTGATGGTCAAGCTATACAGATTGTGTGAGTCGGTCTCCGTATGATGGATCGGGCGTTACTAGTCATGCGGTCCCATACTAGTCCCAGTCATGCGGTCCGTGTTATAGGTTGCAGGGGGTCTGTGAATGTATTGGAAATTTATACAATTCGTTTTTCATATTAAGTCCAATTAGGGTGGAGATTTTGGTTATCTAAATTCTGTAAACTATAGGACTAAATTACGAAGGGAGGGAAATTACTCCAACCGATCCGCGGGTCACGGTCGGACACAACTAACCTATTTCATTTATTCATTATGCTGACACGTGGGGTGTGGTTCATCATCATCACTGGTTTATTAGCAATTTTATCAGTTCAATACACCAAAAAAATGCGATACAATGAAAAGATAGGAAGGCGTCGAAGCGACTTGGAGTAGTCTATGGAATCAGACACCCACATTGGCCTCTAGGCGAGGTAAAGAGGAGGCATGTACACTGAATGAAAAGTAAAGAAGACAGTATAGAAAAAAGCAGGCAACCAGAAATGGATGGCATGTCATGGAAGGCAAGATCGATAGATCAGTTGTGTTCCGGTAATCTTGAGGATGGACTAATATTCATTTAGTAGTAATTGCTTGTATTTCGACTTGAATGTGGACATGCTCGTCG
>ATSW01007265.1:0-15219 GCA_000444245.1 Botryllus schlosseri
ATATTAGGTCACATTTTATATTCATCTGCTTTGACTACTGCGTTCTGAGCAATATAATATTCTTGTATAGGTAAAGCCATCAATCCAGGGACTGTTACATAGCATCTCGCCTCACATTGATACAATTAAGAATCCTATATCTATTCGGTGATCGCCACTTTGACCGAATGTAGCACTTTTGACCTATGCAGTCTCCATTTAGATGCGACCACGTGGACCTGGTAAAATGTTTGTATAATTAATGATTGATTAGGTCAATAATATTGATAATTGCGTTTATATTGCTATAAATTTTGTATCCTCTCAGTCCGACTTCCTGTGCGGTATGTTATCAAACGATATTGAACTCGCCTATAAGCAGGCTACTAAACTAAAAGAAGCGCACGATTCAAAATTGGTATTTTTTCCCTGTTCAATAATAATTCGGGATGGGATGTCAGTTGCCCTGTGGGGTCCAGATTGCCACGACATGAATATTCGGTGCCAGCACTTTAGGCACCCGTACAAATACATTTTCATATCGAAGTTTACGGTCAACATAAGGGCAATCCCTTTCGACTAATGTGTTCTCGCTGACGATCTTTTTGGCACACTTCTATGAGACCCATGCTCGCCCAAACTTCATATCTTCTTACATCTTGGCGTGGTAATGGCCAACGCTTAGATGCCTACTTTCATAAATGATGCGTATTTTTTGTGGAGGAAGGGTGCCTAATAATCAAAACATTTATCTACACGAAATCGCGTATAGTGCGAGCAGAATTAAAAAGATGCAAAGATTTTCAAATAAATAGCGTATATTAATTGTTCATTCACGAAATCATATTTGGCACCCTTAATAAATACCGCGCTTCGTAGTTTCATCATTCTCCTCTTTGTTTAATATGTCGCAATGCATCTTTTGTACCGCACTGTACATTGTCTGGCTTGAGCGGAAACAATAATTTGAGCTAAATTAGAAATAAAAGCCGGGTGTCCGCGGAGGCTCGAGACGGTCCAAAGGGGGTCCGCAAGGACATAAAAGGTTGAGAATAACTGACGTAAGGTATATTCCTTATGCTCACAACTGACAGAGCATGTTCAAGCGGCCTTGACACAAGCAAATCAACGACCTATCAGCTCAATATATTGGGTGCGAGAAATACTACAGAATATTTATCATGCTATAACCAATACATATATTTGATGGAGCTGTATTAAGGTAAAGCAGTAATTCTTTTTCACAATGTGTATCACGAGTGTTGAACAACATGTAACAATGATGTAGTGCCTTTTCGCCTTTGCTAAGAGCTAATAAGGGCCCAAATATTAGGAGTCGACATTAAAATCGTACTACCCGCGGTGTCTACCAAAATCGCAACTAGAACTTATGTTGAGTCATCACAATGGTGGTCAGCATTTTTTGTGTCGTCATTTTTTAACACAGTGTATAAATGCCTAAAATCCCTATATATACCGGAATGGTTCGAACTGAGTGAATCCTAAACAAAAACTATCATGTATGCAAAGCGGTGTCATTTTATACACGCGAAAAGTGGGAGAAAATCCCCCCTATTGGTTGTCGACTTAATGCCACTTTTCAAAATACGGGCTTTATACAGGGGTCAAAATGTCGCCATTGTAACTCTAAATTCCTGCTACTTCATGGCTTGATTTCTTTTGTAAGGGGCAAATGAGGGACTAATGAGCGTGGTCCCAAACGGATTTGCTTAACAGACGATAACAACTGAGGGAAAAATGTCGTCAAGAATTAGGGGGACACAAAATTGTCTCCCTATTTTTTTCGTCCCCCAACTGCTACAAAAATAAGTACGATTGTCTCCCAAAGTAGCCTAATAGGTAAATATATATATATATCTGAATGGTAGCTGGATGTGTATATGTGTGTGCTTAATATCTTTTACGTCGACCCAATGTGATGAGCTATATTGCACCAAATACACATACGGGTGACAAATGACTCTTGAAACCGCTTTGATCGTCGCAAAATCATACAATATACAGTAGATATAAAATTCAAAAGATCCTAACACGATATGCTGTGATCACCACAAGGACGAGGAACTTCATAGAGTATTATTTCGCAGCAACATACCAGGCACGAGTAAGAGTCGTCAAGACGATGGGACAAAGTCAATCTCTGCAACATCTCAAACAGGGTGGCGTGAGAGAATTTCGAGGGGTCCGCCGCAATAAACTCGTCCATGCCGTGCTTGCGTGCCCTGTCCGCATCTGCCGCAAAGAACAATGGAGTGAAAAACAAAATAATGATACACGTTTGGTAAGAGCGACTACACAGTACCCACATACACACGACGGCTCATTAGAACGAGTTACAAAGCTCGAGGTCAGATATCCAGAATTTACCGCGAATAAACCGCTGCCAACATGACGGGTGAGGTAAAAGAAATGGATTCTACATATTCTTGAAAATATGGTTGGAAACCTCCAGCCCGGCCAAGATATTGACCGAAATTTGCAATCCGTCCCCCGGGATCAGATATGTAAAATCTCCGCGTAATCACAAATCAAAAATCCGACCACGATTTCAAAAGCTTGAATATTGACTTCAAGATTGCCATCATTTCAGCATAATTTACCTCAAAGACTTTTCGTGTGCCCCTTAGCAAAAGTGATGACAAGAATAATATATACAAATATTCAAACGGAAAATAATTTGGTGAAGCATGACGTAACAATGCAACAACATAGTTGCAACAAGCTCACAAGTGAGCATTGCCACTATACAATACACGGAGAGACATTTAACAGACAAAAGTAGCAGTACGTATCAATTAAAAATTGTATGAGTTTAAAAGAACAAATTTTGTACAGAAGAGTTCGCATTACGTAATTTAAATGCTAGCTGAATCCAATACTGATCAAAGGAATGCAGATCTGCGCTTAGAAATCAACGCAAAGATGGTGTTTTCGTTGTAATTACTGGTGTAGACAGGATTGTTAATTAGATGCTGCTCAATTCAAGTATTTCACAGGCATACAGAGCCTCCTAGAAAATATGCAAGGATACAAATTGCACCACTACAGAATCAATGAACTCCAAAAATGAAGCGAGTATCCCATTCCTAATTTCACAATGCGCAATGTCGTATTAAAACGAGCTAGTGAACAAACTCACGGAACTGGGAAATGGGCGCGTCCACCTGTCCCTGCTTGCCGCCCTTGTCGCTCAGCTTCTGGACCTGCGTCGGTGGCACGGGCTTGTGCGATTGCCCCGTTGCCCTGTACATGGCCTGCACCCACAGAATTCTGTCTTGCTCGTCGTCGCTGTGAAAATCGGACGTTTGGAATTGACTTAAAATACTAGAGTCGCATTGCATCGGCAAGATGGATCGATGAATTTTTGTCCTAATTTTCTGGGCTTGTTGAGTGTGGAGCACAATTAGAAAATATCTCAGAGGCCATATGAAAGTCTAATCAGACGGGAATCTTCGAGGCACAGAACTTAAGTATAGGCTACAATTGACTAATATATTCATATGGAAATAAGCCCAAGCCACATAACATAAGTATCATCATTGTGACATATTTTAAAGGGGCACTGCGCTCTAAATATGATGTGATCTAAAATCAAAGTTACAGCGTCAACATCTTCATCTGACTCGGTGGTATCGAGGTGACGTATCATCGCTTCTTAACCCTTTGCAAAATTGCTTGATAGTTTTGTGTCAAACCATACAATTTGTTCTGAGGGATTGGTGAATCTTCTAGCTGTAGTTCAAATATGATGGCTTTCTTTAGGAAAATGGCTGTTGCCAAATTATTTTTTCACACTTTCAATCTAAATTTGAGATCACGTTCTATTTCGAGCGCAGTGTCCCTTAAAATATAAATATTTGCTTCTCGAGACGGCGCCATTTGCGTCACATGGGGAATACTAGATACCCGAGTTTAAATGTGATCATGTGAAACTCGCAGAGTCGGGTATGTAAATGAAAAAAGTGCACTCGGAAACTTGCTATTTTTGTGTCGGCAGTTTTATGCCCTACGTGATATTGCTAATTACGCCAGAGTTTATAAAAGCCTCGCAGACCTTGCAAAGCTGACGCTCTCCCCCTCTTTTACAGCGTTGAAAAAAGCTTTTCCTCCTTCGCGATTCGGCTCTGGACTCGAATAATCCACGGTGAATCCGTCCAGTTGCATCATTTCGTTTGGTTCCGACTTACGATCCAGATATGTACACATTGCAAATGCATACTGAGACACCTGCATGTTTAAGAAAAGTGTCCTGATAATTCCTCTACTTGACTCCTCATGTGTTAACAATGACAATATGTGGAGGTCTGTTGATAATCAGAACATATCTGATATAAGTTTGATACCAGACCACTGAATGTCAAAATAGGAATTGCACACACTGCAAGCCTAGAAATACGGTCACTGTGGGTCAATTACTTTTGGAAATAGTAGATTTGAATTGAGCTATTGGAGTCAATTTACATCATGCAATCGGTAATATATAAGAATTGAGCTATAGGAGTCACTTTACATCATGCAATCGGTAATTTATAAAAATCACTCGATAAATGGTGTCTTAACCCCACGGTGTGCAGACATTCACTACATATCAAAAGCCGTGATTCAGTGAGTAATTGAGTGTGGAAGTATCGAAAACAAGACTGCGAGTTGCCACAATATAAGGGATGAAATATAAATAGCGCGACTAGGATATGAATTTAATCCACCATCGACAAAATCTATTTGGATATGTAGGCAGAGATAAAAATTATATTCAACGGTGAAGAACACCTGCATATTTGCGGATCAATACCGACTAAAAAGTCACCGAAATTTCACTCCATGGTTCCATAAACAAAAGAGTCACGACCGAAGAATGCTTGGGGGAGTCACATAGAGTCTCGGCAAAGGTTCATAGAGTGTCAACATAATAGATTTTAATCATCAGTAGCACTACAAATCGCCATAAATCAATATCTACAGCTGGGATCTATTGGCATTGAGCTCCAGATAATCGATAGTGTAATTTTTTATATCCAAAGGCCATCTGTTGTCTCCCCGTAACTTGACAGAACGTACTACTACATTTGCGGTCGGTCGAAAGAAGTCACTATTTCAATCATCTCACGAATAAAGAAAAGAGCCACCAACGCACCAGTACTTGATTCTGACACTTGATCAAGACAACAGTATCAGAAAAGACATTCTACTTGGTGATGACCACTGACCAGTGACCAGCATAAGATTCAGTAACAAAATAGAATGCCACAAAGGAAAGATACTGCAAAATTCTTGAAAGAGGTCAAGAGCATATTCATTTTCCCCTAGAGATAAGATACATTACAGTAGCGATAGTAGGCTGTAGGCAATACAGGTAAAAACATATTAGTGAGAAATTTTACAGGGTAAAAATTGTCGTTAAAATAATTCTTTCATTATGACATTGTTGTTCTATATTTCCGAGCGCATACGTTTGGTGAAGCTCAGGAGTTTAGTAAATTTCTACTGACTACCATTAGCACGGCAAACTAACTGACCCATTGCATGTGTTACATAACAAATCTTCGCCCACACACCTGAACAAGAATCGTGAAGCGCTTCCTCCATTTTTTCCATACGCCTTTGCCTTGCGCGTAGAGATATCCGCAGTATTTCATATTTTGTGGCCGTTCCACTTTCACGATGAGTTTTATTTTCATCTACAAGGCAAAAATGAGGCGTAACAAGGCTGCACGCAAAAAAATGCATTCACCGGCACTCACGTCTGTGTCTTGACTGTTTTTTGGGACGGTCATGTTGTGCCAATCGGGCGACTTTGGAGTGTTAGGATTCGGGTGTATGATAACCTGGAAGGAACACACCGGCATAGAGAATGAAGGCAGTGAAAAAACAAAACTACTCATGAAATTTGGAAAATGCGGGTCTTCCTTGCATCTGATGAATACTAAATTCCAGGTTGCAGGTTAAACGTTATTATTCTCGCCCGGTGACATTAGTACAGGCTTACCAAGACAGATGCAGGTTTTTTACACATCTAATGTGTTGGAAATTTGTCGAAACAATCCAAATTAACTACTGTCGTGCGTGCAGGTCGTTTCAAATTGCATCCATGGACAATATCTAGAATATGATTAAATGGTCAGTACTTTGCCGAGTTCTTTATCGTCGATGGATAGCATTCCAGTGCTTTCGGCAAATAGTTTCACCTTCACCACCGGAAGCGGCTGAGACGTGACAAAATCTCCTTGCGTGTTCCAGCTAACGGTAAAACAATACAGCTCACATCAAGTTTATGACTCATTGCGACTTTAACGTTACATAAAACGACAGGATACAAGCCGTAATATCATGTTGCTGTTAGTTGACAAGCAAAACAGTCAGCACCAGGCACTAGAACCAATTAGAAAATCTATCATATTTTCGCAACCAAAATACATAATTTACCACGCGGGAATTGGCATGTCTTCATCATGTTTTGCAAAATATCAGCGAGTGGTAGGTACAGGGAATTTATCGTTGCCATCAATCTAATCGCGGATCTGTCCGAGATACGAACTAGTAGACACTCTGCTTATGAAAAATTAATTGCAAGGCCGTGGAAATCGGCTGAAATCAATAGCAAAACCAATCAAAAATCAACGATGACGATCTACAACCGCATATTCGACGATTTACGAGAAACTGGATGTTTTATAAGCTATAATTTTTGTTGATAATATAAATTTTAGTGGAGAAGGACGTATGCTTTCAGTTCTCAAATCATTGCGCCCAGCCCTGCAAATGAGTGACGAGCATCATAATTTGTGACGATACCAAAATCGCTTTCTTAATCTCTCCGAAATCAAAACCAGGCCGCATTCCCAGCAATCAGATTACCACCTACACAAAACCGAGAACAAATTCATTAATTATTCTCTCACTATGGCTTCGAGGCCTCGGCCTGTTCCGTCTGCTTCTTTTCGCTGCCTTCCACCTCCATCGTGCAGTAAACGATCTTGCGAGCGGCCAGCGACTTCAGGCCTTTGACCTCGATGACCACGACCTGTCGAACAAAAAAAGCTATGGCACGCTCGGGAAAATTTGCCACGCACATCCGCAAACCTCGATCCCAAACCGTAGGCCAACATCGGATTTCGAGAGAGTGTTATCGTCTTCCGAAGCTTGGTCCAGAGCCGAGGTGGGAAGCCGCGGTAATCGGGTGGGGTGGTAAGACTTGTCGGACCCGCGGGTCAGCGGCAGTGTTTCGAGATTACTGCGCAGGAGGTTGACCTGGATGATAACAAAGGTTATGCTGAGGAATTTGTACGCTTTTACATGTCATAACCCTAACATGTTGTGTCTTCTGGAAGTTTTCCTCATATATACGATATTCGAAGTCGATTGCTGCCATTACTCTCGGTTTACAGAAGAGATTCAATACTGTCGATATAACTATTCTCCGAGCCAAACTCAAGCACTATGGCGTTCGTGTTCCCATATTCATTCACTCAGGCTGAATATTAGGGAATCTCAAGGGTCAGTGCTCTCAATGTTTCTCTCCTTAATTTATGGTATTGATCTTCTTGATCTTGCATCCAAATTTTTCAAATTTTTTCCTGAACTCTTTCCAGACAAATAAAATCCATCACGTTTTGAGGCACTAATCACATTTTTCAACGGATCAACGCACTTACGGAGTCGCCAATCAAACCGCAGTATCAAATTACCCTCAAACCTAGATATTTGTGGCTATTGCTGTGGCTGAACCGCGATAAGACAAACAAAATATTAAACTCGAGTAGGTAGAAGGGGTATTGGCGACAGAATGTTTTTAGTTAAAATATGCAGAGTCCTTTGTACATTAGGGGTGTTCAAAAATGACTTTTTTTTCTCAAATTCTACTGGCTACTTGATAAAATTGTTAGGTAACCTAATTGAAGCCTGCACACCAAATTTGGTTCGGTTCCAACCAGTAGCCGCATTGCTACAGGAGAAGAATGTTTTTTATTTATTATAAAAATTAATAAATTTTTTTTTCAATTTTCTGTTCACCCCATGAAATTGTTAGGTTGTCTATAGAAACGATGCTCACAAAATTTGGTTCAATTCCAACCGGTGGAAGCGGAGTTATTGCCGTCGAAAATTTTTGGATTCGAATAAAATAGTATTTACGGTGACCAATTCTTCAATTATTTATTATAGTTGTGCCCACCAAAAATACTATTTTATTCAAATTCAATCCGCTTCCGCTGGTTGGAATGGAGCCAAATTTGACGAACATCGTTTCTATAGACCACTGAACAATTTCATGGTGTGTACAGAAAATTTTGAAATTTCATTTCTTTATTTTTATATAATAAATAACGAACTTTTTTCCGCCGTAGCAATGCGGCTACTGGTTGTAATTGAGCCAAATTTGGTACAATCAGCATAGTGGCGAATAAAGCATGAGACTATGTTGTCATGGATTTCCAACGTACATATTTTTGAACATAATGCCTATCATTGATATTCAGTTACAGATATTCACAAATCCCAGTATTAACCCGTCCGGGGAAAAAATTGCGATTTCCGACCAAACTACACTCGAGGAAACTCAATAGTACCAACGAGCCAAGTGCTAACATAATGTCCATGTTCACAAAATATTACGCCCTTCGCACATTCACAATACCTGCTGTTTCAGTTCGTTGATGTACTGGTCCTGCAACTGCCGTTCGATTTCATTGTTGCGCAGGTAAAACTTGGGGAACTTATTCTTGCTTTCGATCTTATCGGCGGCGTGCATTCGACCGTTCAATTCTCTTCTTATAGCTGCGGCCTGCTCGTCGCCGTTGTCCAGCTGAACGAGAGAACCTGAGTAGGTTTTGTGTGCTCGTTTTACTAAAGTGGTCATGATTTCAGACTATTTCTACTAGTTTTCAGTTTTGACTAGGCCTAGAAAACTTCCTATATTTACTCGGAAATTGTTACTTCTACTTGTAATGAGCATAAATTCACGATGTCACTGCCACACTAGTAACAATGATGACAACTTGGACCGTCTCTGATTACCTGGCAAGCGTTATACAGAAGCTGGTGTTCCATTTTTTTGATGTCGAGAATGCTTTGGAACATTTCGTAAAGTTGGTCCTTGCTTAAAATGAGTTCGGAGGCGGCCGAGGGGGCTAGTCGGTTCGTGGGTCGTCTCGTGTCTTCCTCGCCGCGATATATAGCGTCAAACTTCACCATCCACGATGACAACACCTGGGAATGGATGGTGCAAGATTTGGAAACGCTCGATGGTTACTATTTTCATTATTGATATGGAAACTCTTTAAACATAAGCTTACTTGACAACATTAGAAGAAAAACGAATAGGTATCGGATGGGAACGGTCGATACAACCTCAGAGGTAAACTAGTCTTATCACACCTGCATTAAACAATTACACTCTCTCCACATCATCTGGTTGTAAAGATGTTACACAAAGAATTTTAATATTGGTAATGATATAAAATTAGAAGCAGTGTTTGGGCTAAGTAGGGTAGGCTAATAATCTAGTATATCTTTTTCATATCTATCATACAGCAATTCCCCGACATCATGCGTCAGTTACTCGGTACATCTCAAATGATAGGTCCCGAGTAGTCGCCAGGCCTCTTAGTTAGTGGGGTGGGGGGAAAAGCAGATAATTCTATATTTGACCAGGATATTGTATTATGGGAGTGGACATCTGTAGCAGACGGTATAAAAAGTCAACAAACACAAACCCTGAAAAATCATTGTGTGCAAATTTTGATACTTCGATGCAATACAGTTTATCAACTTGCAAAATTATGTGTATTCGATTGTAAGGTGAACGCCAGGTGGGACTACACAGGTACGTGGTATATCACCGCGATACTCACAGTCTCCTTACTCAGCCCGCTGATTTCAGGAATTTGACGAACTCGTTTTTCGATGTTATTTTTGAAAACCTCGCGAAAGTCATTGGCCGAGCACCCGCCGCTGGTGACCATTCTCGCCACCCTGTCGCTTCTCAAGAAAATCTGAAAGCAAAATTATATGAAGGCTGGTCCGATTTCACGAGAGCGTTCCTTGTCCTGATAAGGCGTGTCTGGAAATTAGCCAGCACAGATATGAATACTCGGCAAGAGCACTTGCCTGAGGCTTATCATTTTCCACTGACGTCATCATAACAAACCAATTTCTTATCCATAACTTTAGAACTATTTCAGGATTTTGCAAATATTGAAGCCATTCATTGCGTTAGGAAATCTTCATTTCTTATAACGATGCCCATCACCTTGTTCGGATATGTTAAAAATTTGAATCGGCTGCTATCCGGAATTTTTCGAGGGACATTGTTACATTGCCGCAACGCCAACATAGACGTGATTACACCCACAAGATAAACAGATGACTTCTTTGGCCATAACAAAAATAAATAAATGTAAAATGGAACAAGACAAATGCCATATGCGTTAGGCGCAGGCATGTGGAGTTATTAATGACGGTGAAGAGCGGACTATATCAACACTTAATCAGTCAAGCGGTCGATATATTTTAATTGAATAATAGATCTGCTCACAGCCTGAAACTGATTACACTGCCCTGTGGTATACATAAAAATGACGTTCGGTGCAATATGGCTGTGCTGTTATCATAGCAATGAAATTTACATTGTTAAAACAAATACACCGAGCAAATAACTAGCAGACTACTTCAGTTGCAACGCACAAAATGTATCACTCACATTATAATAATCCTGTACGGCATTTAAAAATGCTTCATCCGTAATGATTGACGTCTGGCCTTTTAGGAAGCATTGAAAACGATCTTTGATGGTTTGCAACTGTTGTTTGCTGACCTGTGCATACAAGGAATATACCGGTTTCTCATACCAGTAAAAACATGCCACAAATATTCATGTCTGCATATTGAATGGTACCCATATCCATGCATCTGATTTAGCGGGTTTCAGGAGCAAGATTGTGGTAGCTTGAAATGGCAGGACTTGTAAATACAAGCGGAAGCAATCACTGAAGGATGTGTCACATCATTCTTGAAAATAAGGACAGACTACTCCTCGAAGTTCACAAAATCACCTAATCGGACATGATTGAATGAAATAAAATGCTTAAATTAGGCCTACTACGAAAATGTGGTATAGTTTTTGCAGATTGAAATAGAACTGCGGATTGCAACACAATGACAAAATGCAGTTTCATAACCTACTACTATCTACTCTTTTGAAATGGTATTCCTGCAGTGCTATGTAAGGGGAGTGAAAAATTGGAGGTTTTGTCATGTTAGTGCAAAGAATAATTTATGCCATTGCCAATCCAGAACACTTCAAAGATATGGATTTGTTACATTTATACGCAGGGGAGGCAGGACAAAAGATAATAGTGGCCACAATAGGATCACATGCATGCACATTCATATTTGTTAGTTCCTGGGGTTGCTGAATGCAGTGGGTATCCACCTATCCACAATCCACATACTTACGCAATTCTTGCTGGCAAAGTCATATCATAGGTTAATTCTGGGCCACAATCAAGATTATTCACAGGTAGACAATAGACATACCATGCGCCACATGCAGAACTGCATTACAATAGGTCTCGATTATGTTTCAGAATAAATGGCAATCGCTTGATCATCCCAGGCACCCGGGAACATATTTGCCTCATCTAAATATGTTGATAACCCATAGCTTTGTACCAAATTTGAATATTTGCCACCTAAAGGGAGGGATACTGCGCACAGAATACTTTGACATACACGTAAAATCTTTTATGAATATTTTCATCAAGCTTTGCGACAAGTAACATTTTGTTAATACATATTGCTTGATGCGTAAATCTGGGTAATGGCATAACTGAGAAGAGAGTCTTCAAGTTCACTGACACAGCAGAACAGATGGACGAACAGACAGATATACATCCATATTTCATCTCACCATGTAAGGGATGTTTTCAACAAGGGTAAAAAAGGGGCGATACGACCAATCGGTTATATTGTAAAAGTCCACCTGACATCGCACGATGAGTGGCAGCGAAAAAAAGCGAACAAAATTATAAATACTCAAAGCCTAGAATAGAAGGAACAATATAGCTGCGAAGCATAGTGATTAGAATTGAAAATCAAGAGGATTGAGAAGTGGATCGTCATATTAAAATTTGCGATATACTCAACAAGGCATCAAGATAAAAGATCCAAAAGTAGGCCTATATAGAAAACAAGCTTTGCTATGCTCAACAGTTCACAAGTAAGTTCTCTAAACTAGTTACTCGCCATGCTATTCAACCTAATATTTTAGTCACACAATATAGGTGTAGGCTACATTAGGCGTACATCCACCAATCTATGAATTTTTAGAGTGTGCCAGTATTGGAAATATTGTTTTTCAGTAGAAGTATCCGCATGAAAACTGACACCATGATAATAAGGCCTACAGTCCAGAGACTGATGATAGGACCAATAGAAAAATATTGACTAATTGAAATGGAGTCTCCCTTTGAATTCATGGCTGGTTCTATCAACCGGGTAAAATCTCAAAATAATAATACAGGCCTAACGAACAAAATTTATCAGCATTGTGCTTTAGTTCTAATTCATTTCTGTGCACCACTGGTTCAAGCTACTCTCATCGAGACCCAAAACAGCAATATGCAACTTACTAATTACCTTGGTTTGTCTTTTTGCCATCTCGGTAGCTTGCTTTGCATTAAACGGATAGCTGATGCATCGCAATACAAAGACATACAACTGCATTCGTTTGCGACGCTCTTCCTCTTGCTTGGCCTCCGCGTCCTCACTAATAACCGACGGAGACGGCGAGGGACCATCCCCGCCTCCACTGCCATCCTGCAGATTTGACGATAAGAGGATTAGAACATAAAATATGTTCTGAATGTGGCTTACCATTACAGGTCCCGGATTTGAGTTGATGGATTTGGTATCGGCTGAAGGATTTGGCGAACGAGTGCCTGCACGATCCATGGAACGCGCATCCGCAGCTGGATGCGTGTCAGGAACATCCTCATTGTCGGTCTCGTACTCACTCGAACTTGGATCAATCATTGTTTATTAATTAGCCTATAAATTAGATATACAAAAGCTGTAAAACAATGACCGGTATTCTGTCATTTTTTATGCTTTCAAGACATACAACGTGCAATGCAATATACAAAACACATTGTGATGTACTGCACAGATAGGAGGATGTCAAAACGACCAAGTACGGTCTCGCGATTAAACATCCACCTTGACCTAACGCCCGATGTAGCAGTGTTCATTCTTGAACTTTCGTCTGCTATTTCTTTAGACACTTCTACTTGCAATTTTTCATTTGTCTTTATTCGTCTGTCATCCGGGAGTTTTCAAGAATTACCTTAGGCTATATCATACTCGAGTTTAATTTTGCATAGGCCTACATCGTATCTTTGTACATTCTTAGAGTTTTAGAACATTCTCAGCCCATAGTTACTGTCAGCAAATCTGTCTCTGTAGCACCTAAATCACTTTTGAAATGTTTCTGCATAGAATAATTATGTAATTGAACAGAAAATTCGGCGCTTCTTCGATATACGCCCGAGATAAAAAACAGTGTTCCCCATGACACCCGTAAATGTTTCCCCATGAACACGATAAAATTTTATAAACGTCGAAATATTTTTTTTGCATTTGAATAGACGGATATCAGGGTTGGGGAATGGAGATATTGGTGTTGAATGTGGGTTAGGGTCAAAGTTGGGGTTAGGGTATCCCAAGATTACGGTTGGGGGAGGGGGTAATAGGGAAGAGGAAGGAGGGATATTAGGGTTGGATGTGGGTTAGGGTCAAAGTTGAGGTTAGGGTGTCCCAAGTTTAGGGTTGAGGCCTGGGGGAGAGGGGGATATTAGGGTTGGGGAGGGGTATTAGGGTTGGATGTGGGTTAGGGTTAAGGTTGGGGTCAAAGTTTAGGTTGGTGTATCCCTAACCCACATCCAACCCCCTCCCCCAACCGTAATATTGGGACACCCTAACCTTAACTTTGACCCTTACCCTCCCACATCCAACTCCAAGACCCCCCTCCCCCAACCCGAATATACCCATTCCCCAACCCTAATCCTGGGATATCCCAACCTCAACTTTGACCCTAACCCTAACCCACATACAACTCTTATACCCCTCTTCCAACCCTAATATCCCCCTTCCCCAACCCTAATCTTTGGATACCCTAACCCCAACTTTTACCCTAACCCACATCCAACCCTAATATCCCTCCATCCTCTTTCCTAATACCCTCTGCCCCAACCCTAATCTTGGGATACCCTAACCCCAACGTTGACCCCAACCCACCTCCAACCCTAATATATGTCTCTCCAAAGGCAAAAAAACAAACAATTTATTTTGACGTTTATAAAATTGTATCGTGCTCATGGGAAGCACTTGCTGGTGTTACGTGAAACACTGTTTCGATCTCGGGCGTATATCGAAGAAGCGCCGAAAATTCTGCGTAACGTTGCCACCTATTCCATCCTAGGAAATAGGCAAAGTCTCATTAAAGTACTAAAATCGTTAATCCTTGGTTAGGGTCTTCGGCATGTATTCTCAAAAAATGATAACCCTTTACATGCACTCCGTATGATATGTGGTTTTTTAATTCAAATTTCAAACCAGTTTCATATTACAACATCATAGGCCCTATTCAAATATATAGTTTTCAAGGTTACCCTTCTTCCATTTTCAAGTTATTTCCTTGTAATTCGACAAGCGTTCATTTCTACTTCATGTATACGGGTACTTGGAAAAGCTAGGGAAAAAGCAATATCGATTATTTGCTAGGTATTTTCAATTCTCAAAACCGGTAACCCTATGTTCATCTCTGGCTATCTGTACTATCATGCTCATTGCTCATTGTGAAATAAATAACCGTAATCCTACGTCGTATGTTTTCCCGAAAAGAGACTTCGCAAGTAATGTTGTTCAGACTCCGAAAATATAAATATATCTATCTTCGCAAAGACTTATCAGCAACATTATCGAAGCCTGTAATAAGTCATCGTAGTCTACTGGTACACTAGTATAGACGCCTCCTATATGATTACAAGCATTTACAAGCGTAGCGGTCTTGCAATAGCACTAAAACACCACGGTAACGACGAAAATTTCAGTCAATCCCTGCGCCGATAACAGCCATGTCTAATCTAGAATGGAAACTGGAATGCAAAGTGACCATCCGGCGCATCCGCTAATGCAACTCTCTCCGACCAATCCATTCTGCTGAGT